>DWNR01004760.1:0-10632 GCA_018250455.1 Polygonus leo
CAATCATACTTGAGAATGATTACTGATGTCCATGGGCGGAAGTGGCCACTTCCCATCAGGTGGACTGCATGCTCGTTTGCTACCTTTACACAATAAAAAAAAAAAAAAAAAAAAAGCCAAAGCTTCAAGTGCCTGCGTATTTCGTTTCAAGAAATACAACATTGTGACACATACGACGTACGACGACAGACAAACGGAAAATTACTACAGCATAGTCGTAATAAGTAGATAGTATACAACCTTAAAACATCTATCTGCCTATCTCTCTGTCTGGCCGTCCGTCAATCCGATCGTCTGTTTGCTTATGTATATATAATATGTATATATACATTAACAAATAATAACAATAAGTAAATATCTATTAGTATACGAGCAAATCCACTAAAAACGTCTAGTGATATAAGTTTTATAGTCGCTACGGTATTCAATGCGTGACGTTGATGGGTGCACTTCTGATATATAGCAGCCTCATGATCTCATTGTAGCGTCGTTAAGATTTATATTTATCACTCTTTAAATTTTAGGGCCTTAGATATTTATACCACTTTCCTATGTCATGGCGCCTTTCAGACAGTGGAGGAATTGTTATTTTATTTGTTTTTATCGAATTACTACAATAAAAAGTAAATAAGCAAATATGTCTACTGATTTTAGATTTTTAAATGTTTTTTTTTCCTTTTGCCTCATTATTGATAATATATGTAAATAATTTACAACGAAAGGTACTTTCTTTCAACCGGGTGTACACCACTTTTAGTCTCGTACTCGGAATTTCTTTATACAATTATAATTACACGAGGTTTTCAAGCTGGTCATATATGAATAGTTAGTATTTAAAAAAGCTGATTTTGTCTACTCAATAGGTAAATCCTGGATATAAAACTTATGATTTATTATTACAGGGCCTCAATCATCAACCAGTCCAGCAACCTCTTTTATCATTTTTTCAGTGTTTTGGTTAGAGAAGAATCAACGCTTTTTTATTGTATGAAATAGAAGTATGAAATAGAGCTGTGGACGGCAGTGGCCACTTTCCATCAAGTGGACTACATGCTCGTTTGCTACCTTTACACGGTACAAAAAAAAATTATAAAGGTGGCGTACCATCGGCAGCTTGTTACAGATTTCCATAGGCTTTTGTGACCACTTATTACCTTTGTACTTTAATTTAATAAACATATAACAGCTAAAAGACCTGTTCGATTGATACATATTTTCATAGGCACGTACCATCAAGTACTATGACCACGTACCATCAAGAGATCTGCAGACTCTTTAGCTACTTCTATACTATAAAAATAAATAGACGCAAAATAGTATAAGGTCCGCACTAACGGTGTAACAACTCGTAAATAGGGGGTTATCTGCAGTCCAACGAACGTAAATCGCGGTGCGTATGTCGCGACCTGGGTGGTCTGAACGGGACTTATCGGGACGCTGAAAATTAAATAAGAGCTGAACGGTATTTACGTCCCACTGCTGGGAATATTTCGCTATGCTAAAGATCATATCATCACATCTCTTACGTAAATTGGATCAATTTTGAACATTTTTTTATCGTATAAAGGTAGCAAACGAGCATGCGTGGTGAGTGATCACTGCCGCCCATGGACATCAGTTATTATCCCCAAGCACTATTCAATCATACCTAAGTTTGGTCACAGATGCGTTACTACTCCGGAAAACTAAGATGTTCGCCTCGTGTATAAGTAAATCACGCCTCTCCAAACCGAAACCGAACCTCTCATAATGAAAATGAATAAGGGCATAATCCACCATGTTGACCAAACGTGACTTTGTTGGTAGCATCCGATAGTATGTTATCAATACAATGGACGTTCATGTATCGCGCCTCTATTATAACAATACTACCGATGTGTTACTGAGGAATGTAATGTAGGACTTATGCTTATGCATAAGACGCCAAAAATACACATGCAACAAACTCTTAAAATGGTTCGACATCAAAAATATTATCAACTATATTCACGCTTTTGTGGTCGAGCCTACGACCGATTCGGTACTAAACATTAAAACGATTAAAAAGCACCTACAGTCATACTTTCGTTAACACTCATTGATCGATTCGATCTTGGGCGTCAATCGATCGACATTATGACATTAACGTTTAAAGCAGAACCACCAAAATGATTGAACATTACATTATTGGTTACCCATTACCAATCGATCGCATCGATTGTAAGCGCGAGTCAGTCGAACTTACGACAGTTATCTTTCGGTACTGAATCCTCAAAATGGTAACATCAATAACATTCACACTTTAGGTAATCAATTCCAATTGATCGCATCGATCATAAGCGCCAATCGATCGAACTTACCACGTTATCGTTCGATCGGTCGCCATTTCGCGGCCATATTGCGTCCGGATGCCTCGCGTTCTATCGTAAATCTCAAACATTTTTGTGGTCTCCGAATGGGTTTAGCTACAAAAAGCGATGCCTCGGATTGTGGTGATGATTTAGTGCGGTCTAGCTGATCGGCTGATAAACAAGGTCGAGACTGCCTCTATAAATTTTAACGTTCACGCAATATTAATGAAACCTTAAACAAAAGGTACATTTAAAGTTACATTTACTGTAAATGTTAAGTTGGAGACTAGCAATGACAGCCCAGGATTTCGGGGCTGGAGAACGGGTTAAAGCTAATGTACACCTGCTTGGCGCACTACTAGACTAAGATGTTCATTTTAGTCTTGAGGAGCAGCAACGAATCGGTTGTTATCATCATACAGTCCAATTGTATTTCGATTTCATTACAAATGTATATGGTTAGTAGTAAACACATACCAAAAAGTCGCAACAAGTACATTTTCTTTGGAGATAAAACAACATTTAAACCACCGTTGTTACTTAATTTTTGATATTGTTTAATAAATCTTGCTTAATAGGATTTTCCTACAATACATACAATTTTTAACAAAGAAAAAACTAGTATTCAGAAATAGGTCATGTTTGTCCTCGTTTTGTTGTATTAATAACATATCTCCCTTTTAAGATGTAATATAGTTAATTTCTAAAATAAATAAATAAAACTAAAATAAATAAATTAAAGTAAGTAAAATTAAACAAAACAAGCATTTGTGGACCATTTTCCATTATCAAATGGTAGTGAAACAGTGCAATGGTGGAGCGTCGTTAACCCGGTAGCGCTTGCTCCCCGATGTCCTGATACCATCCCGCACCAACGTCCCGATATCGTGTGCCGGTAATTTGTTGCAGCCATTTTTGAAAAAGGAGTGGTTTTTGTAGTAAGGAATTCTTTATCGCATCAACACTTGCACATTTATTGAATTAGTGCTGAGCTGTACCGAAATAAACATTACGAGGAAAAATCAAGATGTAAACGGTGCAAGACTTCAATAGATCTAGCAAACCTATCTATTGTTATAGATAATGACAGTAAATACAGACTTAATTATCCGTCTGCCCATACATTAGTTCGTCACATTACAGTGTCTCAGATCCGTAGTACTAGTATATAGACTTTTGTTAAGACAAGTTTGTATTACTACTATTATAAAACTTCGAAATAAAAGTTACTAAACATAAAATATATCTACTAAATAAATTTATTATGTTTAAATATACTATGATATAGCTTATCTTTTAAAGAAACTACACACCGACAAACTAAACAGTTTTAAATATAATTATTGCAACTGGTACTAGCATGATGTTATATAGCCTATATATAACATCTATATCATCAACATGATATATATTTATTCATAAATAAATGGACTATTCAACACAAAAATCTTTTTACAATTTAAACCAGTAGTTCCTGAGATTAGCGCGTACAAACAAACAAACTTCAGCTTTATATCATTAGTATAGATGGATACACTATACAATTATTTTAGTTCACTTAATACCAAAATAAATTAGTATCGCAAAATCATACTACGTAGATAGATCATTAAAATAATATTTGGTATTAAACACCGCAACCTTGCCCCATCTGCCGGTATCTGATTTCCGCATACACACCCGGAAAAATAACCATTTGTCTAATGGTTGAACATATTGTTTCAAATGATGTTATCAGCGTCAAGTAAGTGATTCATCCGGCTCACATAATGCCGGATAGGTTTCACAATTACTTTTTGTTTCTACGTAATCTTGAAACAATTATTGTTTGAAGTAACACAAATGTCAGGATTTTTTTACATTAGATGTAAAACAGTTTGTTATTGTTATTTCCTTTATAAGTGTTTCTGTTTAATGGGAAATAGCTATGTACGCGATAAAAGTAGCAAATGAGCATGTAGGGTACCTGTTGGTATAAGCATTTATTTACCTAAGTACGACTGTATCGTACGTACCTGAGGTCGGCAACAGATGCGTTGCTACTCCAGCGCACTAAGATGTTCCCCTCTGAAACACCGAATTCCTACAGTTTCAGTTACTTTACATAGGATTATGAGGGTGGCTGTGGTATGTATCACTTGAAAAAACGATCATAATTATACATACGGGAACCATCTTATTCTGCACACAATAAGAAATACTTAAAAAATAATTATTAGCACGTACGCCTTTGTTAAAAATTGTCCTATTAATAGTTGTCAAAGAATAATAATTGTGCCAAAAATTCAATTTCATTTTATATTATATTACATTTATATCCTAACCATGTATTTAAGAAGAATAACTTATAACGATAACAGCCTTGCATCACTAATCAGAGGCCTACAAAAATAAATGTTTTCCTATCAAAACATAAAAATATCTACGCAGTTGTTTAAATAAATCTATAACAATTTGTCAGAACCAGTGTAAATAACCTATGATCTGCAGCGGACTTGATCACGACTTTGAAATTAAACCACACAAGGTGTTTATCCATATCGCTTTAATAGAGACATTAGGAAATAATCTATTTGTATTTAATATACCCACAAGAACACATATGGGACAAAAAGACAAATCAAATTTTAAAAGTACATATGTCATTCAGAGCCAAATTCCACAATAATTTCTTAAATAATGACGATGAGAATTTACGTCAATTGACTAAATTTTATAAACAGCTATAAGCTTAAGTATATAGCACGACAAAATTCTAACATTAAATAAGATTGATTATAAAAAATCTATGTTACCATAAAGACTATTTACAAAATGTTTAATAATTTGTCAGATCCAGAGTAGATAACCAGTGCACCGACGCGGACAGCGGACTTGATCACGACTTTAAAATTAAATCACACACGCTCTTAACCATATCGCTTTAATATATATTAGAAAATAATCTCTTTGCATTTAATATCCCTACAAAACACATGTGTGTGAAAAAGCAAGACTAGTTTTGAAGGTAAATATGGCATTCGGAACGTTTAAACTAACGGTTTAGACAACCAAATTCCATAAGAGTTCGTAACCTATAGGAATTCATAGAATTTATATCCATCGGTAAGATAGAATATATGAAACCATCATTTTTTAAAATTGATAAAAATTTATCCTCTAGGTCTATTTATGGTCTAGGTAGACAAATTCCATAGCAGTTCCATAAATAATAGCTATAGGCATTTACAATATTTTTCAAATGGCTTTAAATGGCTCACTCCTCGATGTGATCTAGACAAATTTTACATCGTACTATTTTATATTATAGGTAAAATAAATAGAACGACAAAATTTAAATTTTTGATCGAATATTATTTATATATAAAAATACAAGTTAAAATCAAAGCTGTGATTTAAATAATCTATTATAATTTGTCAAATAAGATAACCTGTGACCTCTTAGCAGACTTGATCACGACTGAAAATAACCACACAAGCCGATATCCATATCTTTAATAGAGACATTAGGAAACATCTATGTATGCATTTATTATACGCGATTGCCGTGGCGCAGGTGTGATAAAAAGAGAGCCCCGGGTTCATTTCTCAGTTACAGTTATTTTGTATAGCTGATGGAAGTCGCAAAGGAGTGGCAGCAATAGCTTAGTGGTTCAACATCTCAAGTTATCTGGGTTTGAGTCCTACACATAAATTTGTCAGTTTTCAAATTTAAGTGTTTAGTAAAATTTAATTATCATTTGCTTTTTGTGTAGGAAATAATCGTGCGGAAATATATACGCCTAAAAGATATACAAGAATAAATCTCGAAGAAATGTAAGTCAAACAATCCTTCTCATGTGAGAGGAAACCAGTGCCTAGCGAAAATAAATCTCTAGGCAGTGTTTAAAGATATCAAACGAGCATGCAATCCACCTGATGGTAAGTAGTCACTACCGCCCACGGATATCAGTAATCATCCTCAAGTAAAATTAAATCATACCTAAGTTTGATCACAGATGCGTTACTATCTCTGAGGACTAAGATGTTCCCCTCGCATATTATAAGTGTAGTCGGCAATCACGCCTTTACAAACTGAAACATAATAATTGCTTCACGGAGGATTGTTAGGGTGGCGGTGGTGCCTCCCCGGTGGAACCAGGCGAGTTTCACCGGGTGAGTGTAATCCCGCGGCCGATTATGTAACAATAATGAGTTAAGATAATGATCGAAAATTTCTACACAATACTGCGAATCTAATTAGCAATACTTATACAACAACTTAGCAATCAAACGCAATCTCAAGTGAAAAACAGTTTCACCTGCAACAAGCAAGCTCGTATCCACTGAAACCAGTCCTTGGCCTAACTTATTTATTTTTCGAGTTGCATAGATAAAATCAATTAGTGGCACCTCGTGATTTGCTCCGTCGCGCGATATGCCTCGCGAGGACGGGACGCGCCGTGTCGCGTTATCGCGACCGGATCGCGAATTGCTCATTCGCTAAATTGTTGGGCGTCAGGGGTGCATTATTGGTCCTTATCGGATTATTTTATAATAAACGAGCATATATCTGATGGTGCAAGGTTGTCATTGTCTTTGGATACTTGTAATAAAAATTATACTGCATCATGGATAATCTTTAAAGGAACGCGCTGGGTTAAAGCTTAGTAAAAGAGCGTAGGAAAAGAGCGTACGGGCGATTTGCTAACCAGTGGTCAGTATCAGATGTGGATACTTGTTAGTACCCCCAAATGAAAGCTTCAAGCTTCTCATATCAAGACGCGCTCCTTTAGATGGGCATATGGATAAGCCCATCTAAGACATTTTAATGGAGAAGTAGTAAGCAAACATGCTGGCCATCTGCTGTTAAGTTGTCCCTGTCATCTGTGGACACTTGTATGTAAATACTGCATGCAGCCATATGTAACCAATGGCAATTAATGAACCGCAGTTACATTTAACCAGAAAACTATGGAATTTCGATGGAATGAGTAAATTATTATCTTTACTCGCAGATTCTATATACCTAACTTAGAAAATCGCAGACAGTAATTGCTGACTTTCACAGACACTATTATAAAACTGCAAATCTTTCTAAACAGGTCTTGCGTCTAAATACATTTCTAAGTCTCAATTTTTTCTAACTTAAAAATTTATCACGGTCTCGACTGCGAAATTAAACCACATTTTAATTAAAGAAATCCAATTTGCTATATCGGTGGCAATAATAATTAATTAATAGTGGATCTTTTATAGTTTTGTTGATACATTTATTAGTAAAAACCCGTTCAAATAGCCTTTTAATAATCCGCATAGAATCAAATTATAATTTATAACTGGAGCAACGTAAGAAATAAAATTAAAATAAAATCAATCGGTGCATCTCACTTATTTTTTTAATTGATGCAAATTGCTAGTAAAATTTAATGGTTTCGGGTTCCTCAAAGTCATCTTTAAACGTGAGGAAAGCAAAATATTTTCATTACTTAAATAACACTTGAGTGGCCAAAATGAAAAATAATTTTGCGTTTTTTATCGTATAAAGGTAAGAAAACGAGTAAGCAATCCACCTGATGATAAATGGTATCTGCCGTCCATGGACATCAGTAATCATCCCTAAGTACGATTGAATCATACCTAAGTTTGATCACAGATGCGTTGCTACCTCAAAGAACTAAGATGTTCGCCGCGTGTATAAGTATACACGAGGCAACCACGCCTCTCGGAACATGGCGGTGCGTACCCCCCCCCCCCCCCCCACCCGCACCCCCCCCCCCCCCCCCCCCAAACGGGGGGGGGGGGGGCCCCCCCCCCCCCCCCCGGTCGAACTACACGAGTTCTACCACCTCAAATTCACCAAGTTCTACCACCTCCATACCACCAAATTGTTCATTTCCTGAAGTTAACATGATTGAAAAAAAATATCTATATGTTCGCTGATCCTAAAGAACCAATACCGCTAAATAACCTTTCTCCTCTTAAACCATAACTATCAATCAGACTACATACATTAAGCAAGGAAATACTCGTATGAACCAATAACAGTTTGACTCGATTTAAAACAGTCAATAAAATCTAATTTGATCTCTTCAGTTAAATTGAAACAATGATTTAGTTACGCGCAATAAATAATAACAGATATAGCAGACTGATCTGACCTCGTACGGACTGAATATTCTAAACGCTGCGTTTTTATAAAAAAACTTATAAGTATTTCACTTAATATAAAAAATAGTTGACAAGTAAATTTCGTATGAAAATCATGTTTATATATAATTATGGTGATAAATTAAAAACTATATAGAAAGGTTTTTTTAGACAAACAATTGGTCTGGGATACTTTCTTTGGTTCCGTTAATTAGTTTATTTATTTCTCAAATAGACACAGCAACGAACAATTTCTCTTAACTTGTCATTTCATAATAATTATTAATTTGTTCTAGTATTATTTAAATAAATGAGTTAATACATATGATGCTTCAAATACGGTTTCTAACGTATTTTGTATCTACAACAACATACACTTTAATGTAATCTCTAAAGAAAAATGTAGCGATAATTACTACCCTAAAGCCACCGCGACCCTGGTTGTATAGGCTGGGTTTGCTTATACCTGTATAGGGGACATATATAGAAGAATTTTCAGCTTTTATAATATAACGAAGGTCTGGGCGTCGCGGGCCCTCACTCTATAAGCTGTATTTTACAGTTAAACTAAAGTAATCGCTTTTATGACTCATAAGTGAAAAACGTGAGGCGATTAAAAAACCGCGACGTTTTTTAGTTAAGTGCGTAAATCGTTACAAATTCGTAAAAACAAAACCTTGTAATTGTATCAGCTAACAAAACCTCCAAATCACCACGACCTGTACGAATTTAAGGTGATTTTAACTAGCTTTTATTGTTGAGAAGCAGTTTAGTACGAAACATTGCTAAATTGATATCGTGTTCCGTTATGAAGATATCTATAGTAGCCTTGTTTGTTGGATCTAATAGTTTAATGGTAATGGTTTTATGAAAGTCTGTTTAGAACCGGAAATCAGGTTGATTTGTAATATTTCGTGCGTAGCCGTAGTTTTGAACCAAGTCTGTTATATATTCAAATGTTATATATTCTATTTTAATAGCAGTTTATTGCGTATTTTGAAGTTTATTCAAAATAAAACTTATTCGTCGAATGCATAGCAAATACAGATAAAGGTTTTCATATCGCTTGTCTTTCCGACAAGCGATATGAAAACCTTAAAACCACAAAAATACTAATAACAATACCGTATTGGTATTGTTATTAGTATTTTTACCCATTCACTAAGCAAATATTATGTGTAACTTTTTATAGAGAAGAAATCGCAAACGTTCAATACACTTGATAGCTGGCCAAGGCCACCCATGGATATGACTGATCAAACTATTTTTTTATCGTATTAAGGTAGCAAACGAGCATGCAGTCCACGTAATAGTAAGCGGCGTTGCTACCCCTGAGCCTAGCCTCGATGTTCGCCTCGTATATAAGTATAGCCGGCAACCACGCCTCTCCAAACCGAAACGCAAGAATTGCTTGGCGGAGGTTGCCCTCCGGTTGAACTTAACGTGCCACCCCAAAACTCTTATATAAAACCAGCCACACTGATAACTTTCCGACCGATAGCGGCTTACTTATTGTTACAGCGCGGTTTGATCGCTAACGACGCGTCCGATACGCGATATCGTATTTATGCGCTGTCACCGCCTTTTACTGCGATTCATATGAGCCGCCATTTTGTCTTCTTCTAACCTAACGTACAGAACATCCGGAATGAGTTTAATCGGGAAAGACGACTTTCCTTCCAAAACGCAAATTGCTAACAAACAACTGATGCGCGATCAACATTTTCCACACTGTATAGGTTCTACGATCTGAACAATTATTAGAAAAACAGAAAAGTATCTAACACGAAGCGTAACTTTATGACCGAAACACAAATTTCTAATAAACAACAGCGGCATGGCACAGACTTGATGTTCAAACGAACCATCCCGTGCGAACCATTTACAAGAAAAAAATAACAGAAGGATTCTAATAAACAGCGTAAATTTTTGACCAAAACGCAAATTGCTAATAAACAACTGCTGTGCGGCGGAAAATTTAATGTTTACTCATTTGTTTGCCGGAAATATCTTCAAAAGCGCACCAAAACGAGTCGTACGCGCCACAATAGGTGCGCTCTTGCATTCCGTGATTTACAGGGCTGCGTTGCGATGCGCGATAGCGGCTTACTTATTGTTACAGCGCGGTTTGATCGCTAACGACGCGTCCGATACGCGATATCGTATTTATGCG
>DWNR01004761.1:0-10632 GCA_018250455.1 Polygonus leo
AAATTAAAAAATAAATAACAATAATATAACAAACAATGAATAGATCAGAAACAATGAAAAAATGACGGCTAAAATGTCATCCACGACAACGCTTTTTTGTAAGAGGTGATTTAATAATTTTTGGTTTATGGGGATTCACCTCAAGTAGGATTTTAATAATCTAAAAATTATTATAGCCCATGAGTTGGACTGCATGCTCGTTTGCTGCTATAAGAATATTAAAACAAACCTCACTATAACGCGTAGACCCTATAATGTATTTACGTAGCAATTTATTGCAGTGCACTTAATATATTTTGTATTGCACTGATATAAAAATGTTATTTTTTAAGAATATAGGAGTGGTTATTAATTATAATTATAAAAGGAGCGGCAGTCCTCAAGTGCCACGCTATGGTCGACCTCAAGTGTGATTTTAATTTAATTCTATGTAAGATGTTACAGTTGTCTATTGTCTATTGATTATTAGGTGACCCGTTAGTTCATTTGCTACTTTAAGAATACAAAAACGAACCTTAATATAACGCGTAGACCCTAACATAGTCCACATGTAGAGCGACGTCGTCCAGCCACGAAGCGGGCCACTGCGCGCGCGAGTGCCAGAAGTTGAGCGCGGCCTTCGTGGCGCGGTTGATATTGTACAGCATTGTATATTGCAGTGTATAGGGTTGGATTTACATTTATAATTTTATTTTACTGATATAATAAAATATTTGAAACTTTATTAGAGAGTTATTGAATTCATAACGATTATAAATGAATGGATGTGGTTATTGATCACTATTATAAAAGGAGCGACTAACTCTCTTCGGGAGTGGTAACATTGTGGTCGACTTTAATTAGAATTTGAATATTAGGTAACATAGGTGTCTGTTGACAACAATATCCATTTACCATAAGTGGACTTTTGCCTTTATTGTTATTATAAAAATATAAACTTCCACATGAAACAAAGATTTTCTCTTCTGTGGTCAACCCAAAGTACGATTCAATCGTACATTCGGATGATTATTTATTAATTAACAGGGGAGTCGTTAACAATCAGTTGAATTGCATGCTCATTTTGTAGTACTTATTCTTCATAAAAATACAAAAAACAAACCTTACTATAACGCGTAGACCCTAACATAGTCCACATGTAGAGCGACGTCGTCCAGCCACGAGGCGTGCCACTGCGCGCGCGACTGCCAGAAGTTGAGCGCGGCCTTCGTGGCGCGGTTGTTCCAGGGCTTCGACGGGCTGTCGGGGAACTCGTTCACGCCACCCACGGATAATCCCAGTGAAATGTAGAACTGTGGGGAGAAGGATTCATGTTCATTAAAAATATAATTTATTTTAAAGAAATAGTATCATGTAAAAAAAATACAGATTATAGTAGGTAAAACCAAATTTAAGCAAGAACCTTATGGGTAGTTTTTTTTTATTTTGTATGGTATACCGGGTGGTAAACCTCATGTACGGTACATTCGACCGCGAAAGGTACCACCGCTACCATCATAATCCTCCGTGAAGCAATTTATTATGTTTCGATCTTGGAGAAGCGTGGTTACGAGCTATACTTTCACACATCGCGTCCATCTTTGTCCTCCCTACCACTGAGGACAAAGATGGTATATGGTAACATAATTGTCAATTACCAAGAAGGTACCACCTACACTTACATAAGCCTTGGTGAAGCAATGTATTGTGTTTTGCTCTTGAAGAGTCGTGGTTGCTGCCTATACTTACACATAAGGCGAATAGCTTAGTTCTTAGGGGTTTTCTTTTTTTCGTATATAGGTGGCACCACCGGCATGTCGTCACTGCCGGCTACGGACATCAGTTATCATCCCCAAGTACGATCAAATCATACCTAAGTATGGTCACAGGTGAGCTGTCGGTGAGGAATAAGATGTTGCCCTCGTGTATAAGTATAATCGAGAGCTACGCCTCTTCAAACCGAAACATAACAATTGCTTCACGGTACCATTCAATAACTTGTGCTTGGTAATGGATCACAAAGAGTACTTACCACCAGGTGGACTGCGTGCTCGTTTGCTACTATACAAGAAAAAAAACAATTTGATAGCATCTACTGATAAAGTCAAGGACGTCGTACCATCTCATCGAAGGGCGCGATCTTGGTGCCCTTGGCCCACAGCGCAGCGGCCGCTTCGTCCGCGCCCTCCGCGAAGCTGGTCGCGGGTGACACTTCTCCATACTGCTGCCCATCCACAAATAGCTTGATGCTATCTTAAAATTGATAAAAATACATACATTTAAAAAGTATTGTTGTCAGAAAGAAAGTCCTAACAATTTATTTTACTCAATAAATTGTTTGAACGCTATGTAAAAAAACAACATACCCCGGGAGTGCCGGCAGAAGTGAAAACTTGAATATTAAGGCTGTGCATTTTTGATATTTTGGAATGGTTAGGGAATAATTTTGTAAAAATTTAGGGAATAATTAATCCTCGCCTTCGTCGAACCGGCGGTCTACTCTCCCTCCGCCTTACGAATTTTCGATCAGGTCACGTGTCCTGACGCGAGTTTAACATTTTTTACCCATCACAAAAAATGCACAGCGCGCTAAAGAAGTCTTCATTTAAAAAATATCTTATAAATCAACTTAATACTTTTTTGATGTTCGAACATGGCATCTAAAGGCAAATCAGCTTGAAGACGTTTTTGCGGATGTAGCAGTGCAATACAGTGAGTAAAACCGAAATTGAAATAAACCAGTTTTCACTGCCACGTACGTACTCTTCTGTCAACCGCATAAAAGTAGCATTAGAGGTGCTTTATCATGCCATTTTGTTTGTTAATCGTTTCTTATTGATTAATTCGTTGATCCAAAATTTAATACCGTAAATGTAAAGGAATGAAAGTCTGCATACTATTGAAGAGAAAAATATATGTTAGGCAGTGGCGGATTTGCACATTTGCCGCCAGTAGGCTAATTCAATTTTGCCGCCCCCCTTCTAAAAAAAACGTAACACAAAATAATATACATTCGGTAAACACTGATATTATTAATGTACTTTTTTATTGTTCAGTTTTAAATAATACGAACATATTATTATGAACTGAAATGAAATTTATTTGCAAGAATGTAGTACACACAAATGGTTACATTTAGAAACATTTCGTACATTCTACCATAACAATGTTGAGCAATCTTTTTTTTTTTGAAAATAAAATATAGCCTATGTTACTCGCTGATAATATGAATACAGATTTTTGAAAATTGGTTCTGTAGTTTTTGTCGTCAACTCGGAAGGTCAAGGCGGCGAACGATCGACGCTTCGTACTCCCCGACGTTTTTTTTTCCTTCTGCGGAAAATCATAGGTCCCTTAATTTTTACCAAAGAGAGGTAAAATAAAGTCTTAGTCAGATCCGGAACACCTCAACCGAAAACATCCCGAACACCCAACAACTGGTGCTCACTTGTTGGAGGGATCAAGCCATTTCACCAGGGATACTGGAATGTGGCCAGATCACTCCAATCAGAGACTGTAGCGTCAATGCCTCCGTTGATAAGACCGAACCAAACACCCGCGTTCGATGACAAGGAGAAGGCTGAATGCCTGGCCGACAGTCTCGACATTACCCACAAACACGTCGCCCTAGTCGAGGCCGATTTTGAGGCACGCTCGAGGCAACCGCCAACTGGCGATCCATTGCCCCCCATTACGCTAGATGAAGTGCAGGCAACGATCAAATACATGCATATCGAAAAGGCCCCAGGCACGGATGGCATCAACAAGGTGGTTAAACGCCTTCCTCCATTTTTGTTAGGACTTCTTGTGACGATTTTCAACGCCCTCCTATCCAACTGCGTCTTCCCAGATGCCTGGAAAGACGCAGCTCTCGAGCCATTAACATCCTGAACACGTTTGGGAAAATTCATGAAAAATTGCGCCTAAAAGCGGTCGTTCATACGAGGCTTTGAATCGAATCACCGGTTTCGTTTCAGAGTGGACGGTACATGTTCATCACCTCGTCCCCTAAGAGCCGGAGTCCTTCAGGGTTATGCTCTATCCCCTTTTCTATACTCGCTATACACTAACGACGTTCCGCATCACCCAAACGTGTACCTTGCCCTATTTGCGGACACCGCCCTTTATTATACTCACACTCATCCCTCGATAATTGTCTCGAGTCTCCAAGAAGCAGCCGTCGCCCCGCCGGCGACTGGTTTAGGAAATGGGGAATCCAAATCAATCCCGAAAAGAGCCAAGCGGTACATTTGACCAGAACCCGCTTTAGACCAACCCGCCCGGCGACACTCAAACGGGTGTCACTTTTCGGCAAGCCGGGATGGGCTAAAACTGCCAAATATCTAGGAGTCACTTTAGATAGTAGGATGAACTTCGCCGAGCACATTATGATAACGCGCAACTAGGCCGCTCTATCACATGATAGAGAAGAGTAAGATGGCAGTGTAGTCTTCGCACATGTAATGCACATTGACAAGTTTTAAAAGATTCAAAACCGATTCTTACGCATTGCCACGGATTTGCCCCTGGTACGTGCGTAATGTAGAGCTTCACCGGGACCTTGAGTTACGCACCATCGCCCAAAACATGAAGCAGCTCTCTAAGAGCTACTTTGGAGCAGCTGCGTCACGTCCCAACCAGATAGTAGTCAATGCAGCCGGCTATATCCCCAACAAGGATGCGCCGGCTCGATTCCGACGTCCTAAACATGTCTTAGACTACCCTGATGACCTCATCACAGTAAAGAACACAGTTCAACAGGAGTCCCTCTCCCAACCGTCCCTCCACACACTACAGCCTAGACACTACCCACAACGTCCCGACAACGGCGGCGACGTGCCCCGTTTTATATCACTTCCGCCACTCGGTATCCCCGAGTGGCGGAAGTGATATAACGGAACGGTCGACGGGACGACGTTCTTCGCCCCTTTTGCAAGTTCCGCCACTCATCTGTGTCGAGGTCTGAGCCTCACAGGAGGTGAACATCTAAGGGAGAATAGCCGCAAATCCACTGTTGACAAAAGAGATGGCTTAGGCCATCTCAAGTCCCACTGAAGGCGGATGGACCCATATCTACAAGAAAAACCGACGTATGAGCCCATCCCTCCCTTTCTAGTCCAGGTTTTCTTTCCCGGCTGAGCCCTTAGTTAGCTTGCCTTAAGCGCTCAGTAAATCTGTAAAGGCCAGTAAGGCCAACAGCAACTACAGGTTCATAAATAAATGTTTCTTTCGCGCCGCAATCCAAATATGATTACGAAAATATGTATTACAAAAAATATTTAAATTTCGTATTATACATTGATTGATATGTGTTAGTGAATTCATAATATATAGATATATAGTAATGTATTTTTTTTATCCAGCAAGACCAAAATAATTTCCCATCTCAAAAAATGCCGCCCCTGTCAAATTTGCCACCGTAGGCTCCAGCCTACTCAGCCTACTGGTAAATCCGCCACTGATGTTAGGGAAATGATGAAGCTTTAAAATACGTCAGAACATATTATGATTAACATTAATGATACATCGGCTTAAAGCGAGATGAAAGATAATTTATAAAGTGTAATATAAGGTACCTATTTAAAATAATATAATTATAATTATAGCTTATTTATCGGATAACCGTACACTTCTACAAGCTCATAAGATGAAATAAATAATTGGAACGAAGTTCCTTATCGCGCGTTGCGAAGGAGGCTAGACGGAAAAAATTCAGACACTTTTTGCTATAGTGTAGTAAGCCGCGCGGCGTGCGCATGTTTCTCTGTCTGTCTCTCTCTCTCTCTTTCATAGAAAGCAAGCTAATTATTACATTATATTTGTTAATAATTAAGAAATTATTATTTTATAACTTAAAAGAAAAAGAATATTACAATTCCTTCACTAATTAATCGAAAGGAATTTCGTTCCATCCGAATGTCCCTCTCAAATTTCTTTTTTATACGTATAATGCAATAACTACCTGGTCGCCACTCCAAAGCGTAAGTGTGGTAGTTCCGACTCCACCGAGTGCTGCCCTCTATTTCTTTTAAGTAAGCAGTCCTGTAAGAAAAACAAAATATTTTAAATTATTTACTACATTCATTCACTGAAAAATTAACTGCACTTCAATTACAACTCGAATGGCGTCATCATGCCGATTGGACGCGTAAAGGCGGTTCAAATCCCCGCAAGAGAAAAAAAAATGAACGAAGAATTTTGATTTCTGTTCTGAGTATGGGTATTTATGCATTCGTCTTGTGTATGTACATGATATCCACAACACAGGGAAGTGCCCTAGTGTTAGATGTGGGTAGTGTTTAATTCGCCCGAGGAGGGACCATCACCATCTTCATATCCTCCGCGAAACTACTTTTTTTTGGTTTTGGTTTTCAAGACACGTGGCTGCCAGCTATACATACACGCGAGGCGAACATCTTAGTTCTTAGGAGTAGCATCTGTGATAACTTTAGATGAATTAGAGGCAGTGACTTAAGAATAAAAAAATATTGACAGTCATGGGGACAACCTATAGAAGTGAAGGCTTATATAACTTAGAATTTTTGTATTAAAATTGGAAAAATCACAATGTTAAAATCAAAAATATAGTACTCGTAGCTATAGATAGCATGTTGCTAACGCGAACCCATAGATTTTTTTGTCTACCCAAAGTCGTGTAACGCGGCAATATAAGTTTTTTTTAAATATAAATTAAAGCAAACTTAAAACATAACAAAACAAAACTCAGAATCATATCTCATAATATTTAACTTAATAAAATACACGATACGGGTATTGTATATACCTCAAGGGCCCAGTGCCACTGAGCATGGGTCCGCCGTACAGGGTCTTGGAGTACTCCAGGTTGCCCTTCACGCACGCCACCCGCAGGATCCCAGACGCGTAGTTCATGATCCCGTACGTTTGGTCTCGTGGTTCTAGCTGGATTTCTGGAATTATTTGATGGGATTTAAAAGGATAAGAAAATGTTTTAGAAAGGATTTGTTTTAAACGAAGTTTCTTTATCCGGTTTCCAGTAGAACCAACGGTCAGAAATCGACACGTAAGAAAAAGAGAAAGACCCGTCCTGGATTCCCAAGGAAAGCAGTGGGACAGTAATGGATTGCCACAAACTAATATTATCCTACTTCTGGGCATGCGTCTCCTTTCACAAGAATATCTTGAAAAGGATCAGTTTGGGATACGCGTTCCTTTTGACCTCGTACGTGCAAGATGTGGAATGAGCTCCCTCCGAGGTATTCATTGTCACGTAGCGTTCTTCAAAAAAGATGTGACAATAGCTCCTCTTCAAATGTGGCGATGTTTTGATGAGTCCTCGACGTTTGATATTATCATCATTGATTATGATGATACACATGATTAAATTTTTGAGACTTGATCAATAAAAATACTAACCAGGCACAATCCAGCTGCCTTGAGGCATCTTCGCGCTAATTTCAATGCGTCCGTACTTGAAGCTGAAGCTTTTCTTGGTGGTGATCTTGGCGCTCACGAACGGTGGTATGATCTGGGGACCGGAGGTCTCGCGGTAGCACTCGTTGGTGCCAGGCATACCTGTACATCTGAGAATGGTTTAGTTTTAGATTTGCAATTGCTTTTTCAGCCTAAATTTATATATTATAGTCGTAATTTATTTCTAAACTTGTGACAAGCTCAACTTCGACTCCGTCACAACGTTTTTCGTTGATACTCCGCTCTTATTGGTCGTAGCGTGATTTATGCCCTATAGCCTTCCTCAATAATTAGGCTTTCCACGACTAAAATATTTTTTACTTAGACCAATAGTTCCTGAGATTTCAAGATTTAATATTCAAGATATTAATTTTGGCATTGTCTGGGCAAGCAAGATCACATCTTACTTCAAATTCAATTGTATTGCAGTCAAACACAAGCATATTGTAAATTAAACAAAGTTTCAGTTCTTTCCTTTCTATTACATGCTTCAGTTTTAAAGTTTTACATTTTTTTTGTTTTCACATTTTGAAGTTAATTTTCTTTATGACAAGGATTTTGTCCAGAAATGCATTTTATTTTAATACAATTATAATCACAATTTTTACAGATTCTTGACTTTTACACGACAAAAGTGTTAATTTTAATGAATAAAAGTTTGACAAAAATAATTTTCGTTACTTCTGTAACGTTTTCTGTTTTATTTTATAACTGTTTTGTTCTTCTGAAGTGCATGATTATATAAACCTAGATAATTTTAGAAAATGAGTGACAATAAATAGTCATTAAGGAGTAAAAGTAATAAGAGTCAATATTGGAAAGAATAAACTATGTTTGTGTAGCGATTTCTTATGTTTTTATAAAGTTTACTCCCATGGACTCATTCCATTATTATTTATGTGCATTATTTCTTTGAATAATTGTTCTAAATTAGAGACAAACATGATTGAGAAATAAATAAACAATTACTTCTCAGTGAGATCCAGTGTATTCAGAATAGCGTCTTCTCCATAAATCGATTCCAGTGTGACAGGTTTTATCGACAGGGAGCCGCCTTCCACTCCTAGATGGTCTCCGTTTAGGTACACGTTGAAGGGATAGTCCTGGGAAAGAATTTTAATATATTTTATGGTACTATTATGAAGAACTTTTTGTTAATATTACGAGTTACTATATTAGTTTTTTTGCTCCATTTTAGCGCAAATTTACAACGTAGTATACTCTTAAGGTGTGCGTAAGTAATACGAAGATTAGGTGTAGTAACCCATTTATGGTTTATGCAAGGAAAGATTCCAGTAGCACTTATAGTTGATTACAGATGTTCCTGGACAATGATATAACAAAAAACATCAAACAAAAAGTAATGACTATGTAATATGTGTTTTAAAAGAAATTATTTATATGTTGCACGAAGTAGTTAATTTGCATAATACAACATAATTTTAGACCTAGTATTTTCTTTATTGAGGTTCGTGGTTTTAATTGATTTAAATTAAGTACCTAGTATATCTTTTGTCTTCAGAATTATTTTACCTACTGATTACAAAATAAGTTGAAGTTATTTTAAACTAACCGGTTCTCCTGGTATCTTGACTTCTGGCGTCCAGATCTTGCCCTGCTCGATGCCGGCGCTGAAGTTGTCTTCGAACAGCAGCTGTCCTTTACAGATGAAGCCAGGAGTCGAAGCCACCGTCTCTGATATCTGACAAGGGAACGTCACGTTCTCCTGACCTTGACTGGGTGTGTCGGTCACGCTAGGAATGCTGACTGGGTTGCCAGCTGCGTCGAAATGGATGGGGCTACCGCCTTCGTCGACATATCCTGAAACAAAATTATAATAGTGTTACGCAATGGTTGTATAATTGCCAAATGGTAGAACTCGTGTAGTTCGATCATGGAGGTACCACTGTCATCCTCATAATACTCCGTGAAGCAATTCTTGTGTTTCGGTCTGGTGTTTCGGTTACCTGCTATAACCTATGCAAGAGACGAACATCTCAGTCTTCAGACGAATCTGTGATGAAACTTAGGTATGATTAAATTGTGCTTGGGATAATTACTGATGTCCATGGGCGGCAGTGACCGTTTACCATCAGGTGGACTGCATGCTTGTTTGCTACCTTAATTCGATAAATAAATGTAAGGAAATTAATTTACTTATTTTATTGTTATATTTGATTAGGTAATTGTTAGGTTTGTAAGGAATCCTCAAAATAACTTAGTATAACAGTGTTACCATCCCAGAGACGAAAACAGGTTTTCTCACTAGATTATCTTGCATTATACTTCATTCCATTAAATAATTTTGTCTTACATTTTGGCTCTCTGCCCATTGAAGTGTTATAAAATATGCCAAATTCCCCATCAAAGAAATTCTGGCACGTAATTAAGTTGTAAAATTTGCTTTAACTTAACTTTTTAGTCAAAGGGATTTACAAAAGTTATACGCTTGGGTTAAATGGAGAAATTCCTTTTAATTTTTAACCGAAGTAGATATTTCCGTTAAGTGAGGGGAATTAATCTTAGAATGTTTAAAATAAATAGAAGATCTATTCGTATATTAGCAAAATATCACCAATTCAACCTCCTGTCTCGATCAGGAATATAGTTTCCTTTAATTATATTTTAGAAAAAACGCCTATACAAAATATTGTGTATGAAAATAAACTGGAAGAATCATTATATTTTATCTTTTGTGTAGATACCTACACCTTTTATTTTAGTACTAGTTGCCCGGGCGGATTTTGTCCCACGATAAAAACCGTTTTTTTTTTAAATATTTGCTATTATTTATTTTATTTTTTTTTCATATAAACCTTCTCCTCAGTTAAGTTATTCGCTTACAAACATTTCGGTGATTCATTTTTATTCATATATAATAAGTAGCGCCTATATTACCCAGTAGTTCAGTAAAAAAATAAATAAATTAGTGTCTACCCCTTACGATTCTAGAGACAAAGCCCCGTACCCGAAAGATGGACATTGAAGTCTAAGTAATAGGGTCCCATTGGTACCCTTTGGATACGGAATCGTAACATAAATAATTAAATATAATAAACACGGAATCTATAAGGGGGCATCCATAAATTACGTGAGGTATTTTTTTGAATTTTCTGACCCTTCTTCCCCCCTAGTGAGATGTCGTGAGATTTTATAACACCCCCCCCCCCCCCCCCCCCAACCCCCCCCCGATTTTTCTAA
>DWNR01004762.1:0-10631 GCA_018250455.1 Polygonus leo
CATGGGCGGCAGGGACCACTTACCATCAGGTGGACTGCATGCTCGTTTGCTACCTTTACACAATAAAAAAAAAAACAGTAGATAATGATTATGTATACCTACATAATATGAAAATGAATGCTTAAAATGATAATATTATTATTTATTTAAAATTTACCTTTTTATTTCTTGCTCAGCTAACTGAATCTCCGTTTCCAATTTTAGATTACTGTTGGCAATAAACTTACAGATTTCTTTTTGTCGATCACATTGCTTCCTCAACTTATCGTATAGAAATGCTTGTGCTGTATTATATAATAATCATATTATATCAATTATTAATAACTATCCCAGCTCTATAAATTTAAATATAGAATGACAAATTACGTATTAGAAGCTAGTTACTATTATTACACTAATCTATTTTTTCTTACCTTTTATACATTGACTGGATAGAATAATTTTAATTTGTGAATCGACTACTTCAGTAGAAATCTTTTCCAATGCTTGTACATCATTTGTCTCCGCCATTAGATTAGATTAATTTCAAATTTTCGGCGTGTTTATTTTTATTTGGCCAGGTATTTTTTATTATATTTAGCTAAATTCAGTAAAGTGATTTTTGTAACAATAAAAAGAGCGGGAGATATTTTTTTCCTTTTTTTTCTATGAATACGCTATAAACTAAGCAAAGTGAAATAAACAGCCACTAAGTTTTGCCGCGTACATTAACTTAATACATAACTTTAAACGTAACGGGTTCATATTTTCCTGTATATAAAAAGTCAATATTTAATTAAATATTTAATTGAAAGTTTTTTGATTATATATAAATATAATTAAAATATTTTTATTCCCTTAATAGCTGAAAACACATTATACACATGTATGCGTGTACTTATAAAAATATAGCCCAAAGGGAGCAGAATCGTGCAATACATTAATCTCAATATACGTATGTAAATTACGTGGAAGTGGAACGTGGTTTGTGTGCGATGGATTCCAAAAGTACTGAACCGATTTTAATAAAATTTTGTACGTCCAACGTACGCTCCAACTTGAGGAATAGGATAGTTTAAATCTCTATTCAGACCAGTATTTTATTGAAATGTTACTGGCAGAACAACGTCTGCTGGTTCCACTAGTATTAAAATAAAAAAGGCGCCAATACTTGTTCCCGCCAAAATGTATTTTTTGTTTCCATATACGCCATTGTATTTTTTTGTAAAACCTGATTTTATAATACCTATTGCTACGAAAGAATGTAAATGCTGTGTAAATTTAAACAAAGAGTTTGGTTATGTTCACGAGTGTTGGGAAAAAATGTAATCATTCTCATAACGAGATTCTGATGTGCGAATGAAATACTTTTTTATGGTAGGCACGGTTGTTATTGCGCACTTACTTATTAGTAACTAGCTATTGCCTGTGGCTCCGTAGAAAGGTAGGTAGAACATCATTTTTATAATTAACATAACTTTTTATTTATGAAACAAAATAAATAAAACACGCCGAATGTTAAGTAAAGTTTGTCACCATAATCATCCATATCAGTGAAAGCCGCATTCATTCGGATCAGCAGCATTTCTGAGATTATAGCGCACAAAAGCACAAACAAAGAGACAAATAAATCTAAAAAACATTGTTTTGTGATACCCTTTACTTAAGACCCCAGTAAAGATATCTTCCATGTACAGACGGTGATAGATTTATTATATATATAGATTTGTTCAGATTTAAGATATGCCCGCCATTCGGATGATGGCTCCAGTGTCCTTCAAGCTCAAGGTCCTCGGACTCTTGACTTATAAACTATAAATTGAACTAGTGAAAAATCACCTACATTCGGAATATAAGTAAACCAGATTCCAGGAACGCTATTTAATAATGATAAATTATTTGACTTTCACTGAATGTACTAGACACAATTATTGTATGTAGAACAACACAACTTAGATAAATGCACGTTTTACTGTCATACAGGAGTGCAGTCAGTCAAATACTCGAATTTTCTAACAGCAACATTTTACTGGTTGTAAATGAAATGACTTAATTACAAATTACAGTTCGCCTTCAATTTCTTAAATAGTTTTGTTCAGGCCCTACTTTATAAATAAAAATACTTTATAAATTGGGGCCCTTGATTACCTAGCTACGCCTCTGTATGAATCACATATTTTAAGTGTGTTTTCATTATAAATTATTTTTTGCTACATTGTTTCAAGTTATAGCTTTCATGGATGAGATAAATGTAACTAAAATCCAAAATGGCAACGTGAATTGACAAAAAAAATGTATTTGTGCTATAGGTTTATGTAAAAAAAGAAGTTCTGCCTACTTAACCCCAGTCAGCAAAACTTAGATTAATACGGAGGTAACAATCTGGTTTATTTATAAAATATGATTGGATATAAAGTTATCCAAACCCGTTTCTGGGATAAATCACCCAAAATCAAACAGGGGTAACTTAAAAAAAAATGCTAATTTTATGTGTCCAAATACTCACTCAACCAACTTTTCTGTATACTGTTTAATTTGATTCAAATGTTTCACTAAAAGGTTTCCAAATGAGAAGGAATAGGGGAGGTTTCAGCACATTCTGAAAAGAAGTCCACATTATTTTGAAATTTTGGAATTAAAGTCATTACCTTATTTTGATTTTAGTGAATTAGGTGTTTAAATTTTTTTGTTGATTCAAACTTAAGACTCAGTAAAATCAGTAAGTGTATAATTCTTAGATCTAATAGTGAATAGAATGAATAAAACAAAAAGTCAATACCTAAAATTTATTTAACAAAATAGTGTCATACAGTTATTCAAAATAACAGACGTAAATGATAATTTGCAATACAACCTAGCATCCTAATTAAACCAGGTACTTTTCATAAATTTATCCCACAATAAAAATAAAAGAACAAACAATGACGAATGCGGCACGAAGGAATGTTGGCTAACGCTAATGGTCAATCACACATTCACCATTTCGTGTGCGCACCGCACTAGCTGTTTACACTGACCCAATTTGTGAAAGCTCTCGAGTCTCGGACACATCGACGACGTTCGCCACGCTCATACGCTCACTGGCAGTGTAAATATTACGAACTAGCACCTTTACCCATAGACGGTTAAAAAAAAACATCTACACTTTACATTCTCGCCGACCACGATTACGACCTTTAATACTGCTTGTTTGACACATTACACAAATATATTATGAAAAACAAATTGAGAAAATATTTAAGATTATAATGAAATAGCGATTTATTACAAACAGTGCATTTAAACATCAATTGTATAGGTACATTAAACTTGCTATTTAATAATGTCTCCATATCTCTATTGAAATAAATTAACGCATTTTCTCTATAGGGTTTTCATTCTACTTTGGTTTTAATGACTGGGATCAGTTAATAAACTGCAGGTTCACTCGAATTTATTGAATTGTCAGACAAGCGAGGCTGACGTGGACATAACAAGTAATTATGTTATGTACTTGTCACTGTATATCTGAAGGAATCTAAATGCAGAACAATGAAAAGGGAGACTTATAGTACAACGACGGCGACACAACGATCAATATTTACAACAAATCTACACGCGAACATTCTACAGTCAGGGAATGTCTACTCAATTTTAAGGTAATTACACATTTGTACATAAATGAACCACTCGAATCCAACATGTTACGAAACAAAAGCACATCAATCTGGAATAACTTAAATTAATACTTAAAATACAAGTTAAAATACCTACTGGGTCCCTTCAAAATTATAATATATTTATATTAAATTATTAATGTATTTTGTACCGCCAACATTCACTAAGTGCGACAACTACCGTGTAGTTACATAAAAAGAAAAGGAAATCGTATTACGTCTAAACAGCGTGAGGTGGGCACATATGGTGCAAAGCGAAAATACCCTGCGTTCATCCTTTTTATGTAAACACACAGTAATTCATTAATAATTTACTACCTTTATTCAGATTTACATCAGTCGAACGGGTTAAAATTTTGAGGAAAATAGTCTCATTTGCAATTATTTAACAACAACGAAGTTCACCAGCGACGTTTCAAAACGTACTCTCATAGACCAACCGCGAGCCGACGCGACACCGTCGGCCCGGCGCAACGCTATCACACTCGGAGTTCGACGCCGATCTCGCACACGAATCACAACACGACCGTTCCAGATTCCGTCCCGAAAGAGGTGACATTTCTCTAGGAGGCGCCCCCGCGCGGCTCATTAACTGTAGGGCTGCGGCAGCAGGATCTCCGTGAGCAGGCGCTTGAGGCTGTCGACGCCCGTGAGGAAGCCGCAGTCGGGCCCGTGGTGCGGCGTGTTGGTGGCCAGCGGCGACTCGGCGGCCGCGCCCGCGTACGCCGTGTGCGCGAAGTCGATCATGCGGATGTCCACGCGCTCGTCGGGCGGCGGGCTCCACGCGGCGCGCGCGCGCTTGCCGCTCGCCTCCGCGGGCGCCTCCGCCTCCTCGCCCTCGCCGCGCCACGACTCGCTGCTGGTGGACGAGTACGCCATCCAGCTGTCGGCCGAGTCGGGGCTCGGCGGCCGGCGGCGCGGCGACGGCGCCTCCGCCGGTCCCTCCTCGCTCACCTCGCCCTCCTCGTACCCGCCCATCGTCTCCTCGGAGTGCGGCGCGAAGGGCTCGCGGCCGGCGGGCCGCGTGTCCGAAGAGATCTCGTCGTGAAGGGTGGACATGTCGAAGTGGCCGGGCGAGGGGGCGAGGTCCGTGGAGCTGCTCGACGCGTCGGCGTCGTACTCCGACGCGGCACTGGTCACGTCGGCCGTCGACGGCCGGGCGGGCTTCGGATCACCCTCGTACACTATCAATAGCGAGCTGGGGATACATAAAATTGTATGTTAGAGTAGGCGCTAACAGACTACAGACAGACATATTATTATGACGTATGTATTGTTAAATTTTAAACGGTGATCGAAAAAACGTCCGAAAAGTTTTTTTATTGACTTTTCTCTGTTATTCAACATTTTATTAAACATCAAAATTAGCTGCGAACGTCATGAACGTTCAGCCATATCTCTCTACCAGGCAAGCACCCTCGGGCGAATGAATTTTCAATGCAACCTGTTCGTCGTTTTTACTGCGCTCAGCCAGTCGACAACGACGCAAACAGCTACCAGGAGTAGAACCGTTAACGAAAGCAGCACCCACCAGGAGTAGAACCGGTAGCTGGTCTGCTTGGCGATGGCGCGGCGCAGCGCGCGCGCAGCCCGCCGCCCGCCGCGAAGAAGTCGCGCAGCGCGTCGCGCAGCCCGCCCTCCGACAGCTGCCGCCCCCAGTACTTGTCGCGCCGCACGCACGCGCCCGTCTCCGGCACGTACACCTGCAACGCGACAACGATAACCTTTAGAGACATTTTAAACGAGAAACATTAGCATATCAGACGTTTCTTTAAATTTACCTACTCACACGCGCACAATGATACATGATTATCAATACGTACGGTATCAACATTCATATCCAAAAGGTGCCAATGGGAATCTGTATTTTATACTTTGGTATCCGTCCGTCCGACTGTGTATTAAACCGTAATAGACAATTTAGGGAGACAATTGCAATTATTGCAGAATTTGTATTACGAATGCAATAATAAGAAAAAATACTGAAGTGAAGAATATTTACTAGACTATTTTAATATGTCAAAAATTTTCTATAGTACAACGTCATATAGTTATTAGTAATATATCAATAATAACATATCTGTTGGCAGTCGAGTTGTACACAATTCGTCATGTACGAGTCCTACGGTTCAACCGTATTTTTCCTAAATTTAGATTCGGGTATAAATAAATTGAAACGATTGGAAAGTAATATGTTCCAAATCAATTTGATGCTCAAGCAATTCTCTCTCTCTCTCTCTCTCTCTCACACACACACTCACTCCACAAATATTCCAACCTCAATATTAGTAACTTTAGGTACAACAAAACGCACCTGCATGCCGCAGAGTCGCACGCCGAGCGAGGCGGAGGTGCTGGCGGCGCACTTGGCGATCTGCTTGTTGCGCTTCTCCGCCGTCGCGTCGTCGCCGTGCTGCCGCGTGCCCATCTTCAGGTCCAGCACGCACGGCCGCCGGTACGACGACGTTATGTTCTCCATCATCAGGAAATCTGGACAAAATGCACGTTTTCATTATGCTTTGGAACAGAGGCAGGCATTTCAGTTTAAATATCCATGGTTACCTAATAGCAAGTATTTACTCAAGATCACACTTTCGATAATCTACTCTGTATAACAGTGTCGACTAAATAACCCATTCGTACACATACACACATCACATATACAGTAGAAACTCGATTATCCGGCCCTCAGTTATACGGATTCGCGATTATCCGGACTAATGACCTGAATCACATATACTAGTTGTTCGAACTTAGACCTCGCAAACACAATAAATTTTTGTGGTCTAAATAGTTTACTAAGGAGCCGAACACAAATTCTATTTTTTTTGTATAGCGACGTCTAGTGGTTCGCATAGTAAACTTTAAAGTTATGGTGGGTTTTATTTTAACAAAAATGAGAATAATTTAAAAACGATTGACTCAATTTTATTTTCCCAACACATTCAACAATGTTATTGATAATTTCTACTTATATTTTGAATTTTTATCAAAATTAGACACGCGGTTCCGAAGTGATTGGATATTTTAATTTTTAATTGTAATTTTTTCAAAAACTACTTAACCGATTTTGTTGCCCCACGAACTTAAAAATTCTATTGACAGATCCTATATACTTTTTAAGTTTCATCAAAATCAGACCAAAGGTTCGAAAGTTATCGCGTTACAAACATACATACATACAAAAAATGTATTTTTGCCCCAAGTTGATTTGTAGATCTAAATTAAATACCTACAGGTCGAATTTATGCAAACATGAAACGCAAGATGAAACAGAAGAAAATTTAGACATTTAATTCATTTAATTTTAATTAATTTGGAAAATGATGCAGGACCATCTCATGATGTAGCACTTCATGCCCTGGAAACAGCTCTAAAGTGGTTTGAAAAACAAACAGAGAGTGATACTGTGAGTTTACTACAGCTGAACGAATTCTTGATATAGCAGCAATAAAGAGAAAATGTGGCTTACGTCAAATGACAATTACCAAATATTTTAAATCAAACTAAACTCCCTATTTTATCTATTTCATGATTACCAAATGCAAATTACCAAACGTTAAACAAACTATACGTACCTAAATATTTTATTAAATGATTAAGGCTGCAGTATATACACGTATCTCACGAAACTGTATCTCTTAATAATTTCGTAATTAACATTAAATTTTTAATTAATTTCGTTGATATATATTTGTTGTTTTTAATAAACATAACATTACAACATATACACAAAACCGCTTTTCTTCATACATTCGATTATCCGGATATTCGATTATCCGAATGCCTTACGACCACAATTAGTCCGGTTAATCGAGTTTCTACTGTACTATCAATATTTTATGATCCTTGGTTATAATTTGCTATTGGACGAGACTTTTTCCATAATTTAAGAAAAACCAGTGACACGTGTAAAAAACTCGTGTGGCTGGTTTTTTTTATAGTACTGGCAGTTTTTCCGGCTCTTTTTTCTTCCAAGTATTAATTAATTAATTAATTTACTAATAATTTAAGTAACACTGTGGTTCGGGTTTCATTAAGTTTATCTATAGGTATACTAAGAGATAGAAGGGTGAGAATTTACGGTGGAAGGTTATAAGTATTTTTGATGTCAAATCGTAAAAAAATAAGTTAATAATATTAAAGTTTTTGTCCAAAAACTGTGTAGGGCTATCCTTATCATCTAAATAAACTTAAAAATAGCTACCAAATAAACAAAATATAAAAAATAAATCAAATAAATACATTAAAAAAATATCAAAAATAAGGTTAATGCGTTTTGGACGAATTCGATAACACCGTGAATAGAAGATTTTTATACATATTTTAGAGTTACTATTACCAGTGGGAGTGGCAATTTAAATGACAATGTAGGAACTTCTTAATCTTCTCCCGCAAAATTAGGTTTGGTGTAAATACGCACCCTTTACCTATGGTATGTACCAGGGATGTTATGGAGCTCCGTAACCATAACTAGAACTATCACACACACACACACACATCTTTATACCAAATCCCTAACGGGGTAAGCAGAGAGTATTGAGTGCCAAACGGCACGGTTCTGGCATACTTGCTTAGCTTCTCCACTTCTTCCTAGAACTATCAGATAATCAAAATAGAATATAGATAGAATTTCTAGCCATAACCGTAACCGAGTAATAAGTTTCAAATAATTTCAGATGTTGCCAGATAAAAAATCTTAATCAATTATTACTATTAATAAAAATTATGACTTTATTTTCTGTTACGACTTTTTCACATCCAGATCCGAAACATATCAATGACATCTCTGGTATATAAGCGTATTTGCACTGTCTTCGACAAATTATCATTGCTGAATTTGTTATAGATCTTTTTAAATGTTATGTGAAATTTTAGTGGGAATTTTCAAAATTTAGTACATTTTAGATAAGTAAGATAAAAAAGTCAAAATAATAAATTGATTAGAAAAAAACAAATGTAAATGAAACACTGTGTACTACGTAGCACGTAAATACGTGTATTACGTACTTGTGAATGGAAGAATGTGCAAAACAAAAATAATCATTTAGGTATGAAATCTCATTTTGTATCCAATTATACAACCGTCTGGTATTCGAAATGGAATTCATAAAGTAAATAATCATCAAAATATGTACATTTTGTATCTGGCAGCCCAGATATATCATATCTTGGTAATTAATTACACATAAAATGTACCAGTCGTTTTTAGTTGACAGGTGTTGTCAGAAAAAAAATCTTGCAAACTTACATTAAAACAAAATAAAATTATCCACGCTTACTTTAGCTTATCTTAATTATTATGTACTTGTGGAAAACAAGACATTAAATTAATATTTTAACTTTTTTAGCTTTCCGTACTCAAAGCTTTCGAACAGGATTACTAAACTGAACCTATTACTAGTACACCGCCGTCTTTTTAGTCATATAAAGGTAGCAAACGAGCAAGTAGTCCACCTGGCGGTAAGTGGTCACTGCCGCCTATGGATATTAGTAATTATCCCCAAGTATCTACAATTGAATCATACCTAAATTTTCCCCTGAGGACTAAGATCTTTGCTTTGTGTATAAGTATAGCCGGCAACCACGCCTCTCCATGCCGAAACACAATAAATTGCTTCACGGAGGATTATGAGGGTGGCGGTGGTACCTCCCCGGTCGAACTACATGAGTTCTACCACCTGGCAAATGGCACCTGGTACTATGGGAATAGGTTAACACTCGAACTACAGAATACTAGCTGACCCAGCAAACAATGTTCTGCCATAAAAATTATAAAGAAAATGGGGGCTGGTGTATGTATTTTTGAAGCCAAATCATAAAAAAAAGTCCAAAAAGTAAAAAATAAATGTTTGGGGGGACCACCGTTATCAGTTTATCGGATAATATTGTGAATCTAAACTATTCTCAAATCCCCTTCAATACACATAAAAAAATTCGTCAAAATCGGTCTAGTTGTTTAAGATTAGTTCAGTGACATACACACGCAGACAAGAAATATACATATATATAAAGATGTGTAACTTTGGCCCAACAACGAATACTAAAAACAAAAAAAGTTATTTATTAAATTATTTTCCTTTAAAAAATCTAGAGTGTAGTACAACGCCATCTAGTTTTTCATCTAACATTTGAACATACGACGCCATCTTACTCGCACTTGACACATTAGTTTTATCGAGCGCAAACTCAAATCGAAAAGTTTTTATTCATTATAAGGTAGATAGATACATTTAATGAAGGTGTTACATAATTAATTAGATATTAGAATAATTATTCATTCATTCATCAGCTTTAAGTTCCTCTCTTAAGCCGGCGGATAAAAACTCCCGGCACTTTTAAATATATATAATTAAATTAGTTACAAGAGTAATTCACACAACAGAATGGCTACCGTGGCTTACCGTGTGTGTCAAAGTTAGTCAACTACCATCTGTTTATAAAATCAATGACAGTTATTTATTTTATTACAATTTAAGATAGAAACAGCCCTGTGGAGTTAATTCAATCCCAGGCTTTTTATCATTTCACAGTACTCGAGGATAACCATGAATGCGTTTTTTAAACGGTTTTATTTACCTTTTCCTGTTTGTTTGTTTGTTTGTTCGTTCGTTAGTTCGTTCGCTCGTTCGTTCGCACGTTTCTTTGTTATTGAAGTTTGACCCCCCGCCTGTTGACAGATTGATCTGATATATGGTACACCCATTTAGTTTAAATAAATTCTATATACTTAATTGCAAATCCAAGATGGCCGCAGCTACAGCTGGCGGATTACATATTATTTCAGAACTACCTTAATATGGGTATCAAATAACAGGGCTTGACTAGTACTATAATAGTACAGTAACAAAATTAGAAACTAAAAACTTGAAAATCAAATAGTATTTTTTTTGTTAAACAGTTTTATTGAATAACTAGCTGTGCCTGCGGCTCCGCCCGCTACCCCCTCTTTTAGGGGTTGAATTTTTATGGCCTAAAACACGGCCGGGGATCGTC
>DWNR01004763.1:0-10631 GCA_018250455.1 Polygonus leo
AGCAATAAAAGTGAAACTTAAATACTAAAGTACACAACATAACTTAAATTACTTTTATTTTATAACCCTACATTTATGTAACTTACATAAGTATTTGCGATCAAGATTCTTTGATTAATATTATTATTATATAATTAAGTCATACGTATTTCGATGTGATGCCTATTTCCACTTTATAATTAATTTTGCTTTGTTCTCGTTCGAAGGCTGTAGTAAAGACATCAGAATTTATGCTCTAGCACACATTTGGTTAAAACTTTATGCCCTTTTGGCTGACCTAATGATATTAGACTATTACAATCATACCTACTACTAAATTGCCAGACTCTGATCATAATTTTTACAGAGGGAACAGATAATGTTTCTTTCTTTAAATAAATTATTAAAACTTTTTTTATCGTCTTAAGGTATAAACGAGCATGCTGCCCACCTGATGGGAAGTGGTCACTGCTGCCCATGGACATGAGTGATCATCCCCGAGTACCATTGAATCATATTTGGTTGACCACAGATGCGTTGCTACCCTTGAGGACTAAGATGGTCGCTACGCATGTAAGTATAGCTGGCAACCAACCCTAACAATTTTTATTAGATACAATGGGAATCTCTGCTTACCTATATATGGAATGGATCCTATGAATCCTCTGATAGCGTCTGACATTTCTAAATCACATTTGGAAGATGGCAGGATGTAAGAGTAACCAACTGGCTCGAGGATTGCTCCAATGAGGAAAAGAGCCAGCACTGCTGTATATTTTATATTGTAAATTCCAAGACCTGTAAAGTAAAAAGAGAAAACATGTAGAGCGAAATTGATATGCTTATTATAATTGATATGATCCGGCAAATGTAGTGCAATATAATAAATATGAAATCGCGATTAAAAAATCGTTGGTGGTAGGCGGGTGAAAATTTAGGGTTTTTAATTTTTTTTAACGCCGATTCAAAAATAAAAAAAAATTGGATGACCCTATCCTACATTTTTTTATCACCCTTGTCACTTAGGAGTATAAAAATAGCCTAAGACCTATTCTTAGACTTACCAAATATACACAAAAAAACATAAAATAGGGCTTGACCTATTTTTATGTTTTTTTTTTGTTGTATGGTTTGGAGGAGTTCGATAACAAACATTGTGACACGAGATTTTTTTATATTTCTAAATAACCCGACAGGCGATAGGCCCTGTCCTGTTTGGTATAAATATTGTTAGTATAAAAATTATGTTGCTACGGTTAAAATAAAAAAAAAATAAGATCGTTAGGTTTTCTTGAAATATCTAACTTTCCGCGCAACTAAGTTGTTTGTTAACTAAGTTAACTTAAGTTTTTTTTTAATAAGAGCTATATTCTGGCAATAAAAACCATAACATAAAAAGAATTAGCGAATTCTGTCATGCCTTTCACACGAGATTAGAGATATATCTACTTTATAGGTGGTAATTGAAAGGGTAGTATAATTCAGGTAAAACGTAAGGTTGACCGATGATGGCCAGGATCGTCAGTTACCACTTACCATGGACTGATATTTTTGTTGCATCCATTTAAAAAAAAGATTAATAAATCAAGTTTTAGTAATAAAGACGGTGTCAAAATGCTCGAATGATCCATGGTTTGTTAGTTTTGCTTGCTATTTTCATTAGTCACGTTTTAATTTCATAGAACAAGAGTTCTACCTCAAAGATGAGGTTCGACTGGGGTAGCATTGCACTACACTTGTATAAATATAAAGTGCTAATTGTTTTTTTCTGGTCATAAAAATTTATTCGAGCAAATTTATAGACCATCTAACTAATCGAGTCACTCAATATTCTGTCATACTCCATGTCGTGTAGATAACATACTCTCGGACGAACTACTGTTTCTATATTTTTTAATATTGACCTAACCTAAGCGATAAGGAAGTCGGGTCACTAGATGAAAAATGTTCACCGTTGTCTATGGACATTTGCAATATTACCCTTGTTTAGGATTAATATAGTCACGGATGGTACAGATTTGTTCATACACTGCTTCCATCCTCTTCAGCACAGAAAATGTATAGAAGTTTATTTAAAAGCGAGGACTGACCTGCAACAGAAAGTGCGTGATCCAAATCGACAGCATCCTTTTCTTCCACCGCTACTTTTCCTGATACAGTTGCTAATTTATTTTGTTCCATCTTAAAAGCTTAAATTTTTTATCACAGTATAATAAAATCACAACGAAACGACCTTAAAACGAAACAATTCACGTCTTCATTTTTTTCATTTCTAGTCGAATATTATATTGATTATATTTTATCGACGCGGCCGATTTTCGCGCGTGCTAAGTAACACCTAATATATAATCCGAGCCATGTTGCTTGTGCGCTGATAATCTGTTAAGATTTAATTTGCTACGCAAACATGTCATTAATAATATTCCTTTATCTGTACAGTTTTATTATACAGGTGTGATAGAATAACGTAGTGTATCGAGCTGTAAAGTTACTACAGGTAGGTACGGAAACTTAATATGCGTTTAAAATTCCCTAGATAATTCTATAATAAAGATAAATAGTTTATAATAAAATGGGCTAAGTACGAGTATGAGTCATAGTCACGGTTCCGTACTTTACAGGTGGTGGTGTTTGAAAAAATATTTTTCGATATATTTTTTATTGCAGGTAGGTACTTTGGGGTTAAATTTGAAAACACGTCATAAATACCGGTTTCTTCAATGGAGTGCTACTCTTACGTTTTCACTTCACCAATCTGTACCCAAAAGGTGTCAACTGGAACCTAGCACTATTCACTGTAGCAACTTCGCTGTCCGTTCCTCTTTCACAAGCTTCTATGTCATAAACCGTCTTATTAGAATTTCCACAGATTATGTATTCCCATGGCCAATATATTAATAGACATTGTTTCTATTAACATAAAACAATGCATTTGTGAAATTAAAAATATTGTTGCTCAAACAGAAATTTTAAACCTGTTTATTTATGTTTTAGTTATTGTTACACTATTTTTCTAGTTACACTATCATAGCATTTTTGTTTACGATTATAGGTTCTGCCAAAATATTTTTATATAGCTACTATTACATAAGAATAACGTTTAATAATTAGACCTACCACTTAGCTGAAATTTTAAGAAGGTACACGAAAAATGCGGTAAAAACAAACAGAAATATACACACAAAAGAGGATACCACTAATTTTGAGCGACTACACGCGAAACGACAGGAAACTAAAGATGATTTGTACGCCAATAATGCGGAACTTTTGAAAGTGCCTTTAAACGTTTGATTATATCTTACATTCGTCGTTGTCCCGACTATTGATTGTTTGGCTTAGCAACGAAATTCGCAAATTTTCCATGTCCCCTGGCAAACCTTTACATTTTCCTCACTGGCCTAAGGCATTTCAATTAAGTATGATGCGACGTCGGAACACAGAACAATGTTTTAACGAAATGACCATCGCATCGTCACTGTCTCACCGATGTACCTGGACGCACTAATAAACTACCACTGATACGGATCCAGCCCGTTCAGACACAACGCGTGGTCGGATGTAGCTAGTTACGTACACAATAGACAATGATCGGCAGAAGGAAGTTTAGTGATCTAATGATCGTCCATATAACTGTAACATATACCTGTCTGTCTACCGTCATGACAAGTATTATAACTGATATTTTAGTATTTTAACAAGTGCAGACACATAAATAAATAAAACTAGACTTGACATACGAGAAAATATTTGTATATGGAGATTAAGGCCTATTGTACCGAGCATATGTTTTTTGCGACGATCCATCATTGATATAAGTTTGAGTCAACACATTGTTCATTTAAGTTTGAGGACTAATAACATAACATGATGAACGTGAAACAATTGTTGTGTTTCAGTTTTGGAGAGACTTCATTGCTGCCTATAGGTCTGTCTATTGGTATAGGTATTGACGAGGCAATCATCACCATTAGGTGGACAAGGTAATTTATGTGCTACGTTTATATAATCAAAATAGGCTTGCAGTCTACCGGGTGCGGTTGCTGCCGCCCACAGACACCTGTAATGTGAGATGATGTAATCGTGGATTCGGGTGTCGAATTCCGGCCAAACTTATATCTCAGGGATGAATTCACACTTTTATTCTGCATTAAAGTCCCTTACTAGAATGAGAACAAAATTGATGAACTAAAGATTTTTTAAACGTGTATACATCATCAAATATGAAAATTATAAGTTTAAATTACATGCACTATCATGTATGTAACTATTGTCCTTTTCATTTTCTTAAACAACCACATCTTTTATTGGCATATGTTGGTTTTAATCTCTTTGTGGCAATCAATTTATTTTTCAGGAGCATCCGAGATTGAGTTACTTTATCAATCTCTACAATCAAATCTTTAATTAACTTTGCCACTGGAACCAGGTCGTTCTCATAAATTGCCTCTAAAGACTGTTGCAATGTCTCTATATTATCTGAATCTATTGGTTGTTTTATTTCTTTACTGATTCCATTTATTCTGTAATCTGAAAATATTATAATCAAAATTACTTATATGCTTGGTCCTTTTTACTAACACCATATTCATGACAATTTAATACCTTTTATGTCGAGCGATCTTACATCGACATTGGTACAAGTGTTACTCCTATTTATCTCTATAGATAATTTGTTCTCTGATTTGATTGCAAATGATAATTTATTATCATTCCATTTAGATTTAATTACAGAAATACTGTCATTTGGGAATCTTTGAGGTTCTCTAGAAACATCGAAAGTTCTCAATATTGTTTCATTGTTGTCATTCACATATGTCTGAAATGCTAGATTAACCATTATAGTGTTGTTCAGATCGGTCTGCTCCGAAGCTTTTGTTATAAATGTTTTATTATCTTCAAATGATAACTTTTTCATGTCTTTACGTACATAGGGTATGAAATCTTGTGGTGATTTATCATATGGATCACTAGAACTTTTTTTTGATTCTATATATTTTATGAGCGTATTGGAAATATTGTTGCCAGGAGGCATGGAATATTTTAGATGGTTTAAATTTTTGTTATCGGTACTTATATTTTCTTCTTCTGAAATGTTATCAGTAAGTTCACTAATTATAGATTTTTTGTCATCCTCGTTAGTTGCGTTTTTTCCACTATTTTGAATGTCAGATTTACTTTCATTTGCATAAAGCTCACGATCAATACTTACACTTTTTATTTCTGAAGTAGACAAAATACTATGTTTAACTGTGCTAGAGTATCTAGACTGGACTTCTGTAAAATATGGAAAAATCTTTTCTGGATATTTGTTTTCGTAAACGATTTCATTTTTTAAATATTTCTCCCTTTCAATAGTTTGGTTTATCTCCATATCCTCTTTTGATGAAATATTGTTGTTATTTTCAATATGAGACCAATACAATTTATTTTGTTCATCTAACGCTATCTCTTGTAAATTAACTGAATAACCTTTTTCAAAGCTTTTATGAACGTTGTTTTTTTCTATTACCTGTTTCTGAAACATGTTTTGAATAAAGCCTTAAATAATTGGTTTTCAATATAGTTGTTATATAATTTATCTATACAGGGTCTTCCGTAAGTAGTGAATCAATATAAAGATGGTAAAGTAGTAAGGCAAACTTATCAGAATATCCAAATTATTGTTTAGTAATTGTGTCGTGGTTTTTGAGTTTTAACAAACATATTAAGTGGATAAATATGTTTTTTTTTATTTTTACGGTAAAAATGTTCAACTTAAATATTTATTTTTACCTAAACCCTGTATATAATAATAAAATTTTACATACCGAAATATAATTTCCACCAATTTGGGTCATATTACTTTTCCAAACATTAGAAGTAACGGGGGAATCGTCCTTATATTTATCATTTGTTTTCTTAATTCTATGTAGCGAACTGCTATTAATTCTTTCGTTCTTTTGGATATTACATATGACTTCGTCACGAATTTCATCGAAAAAATCGTATAAATTGTCTTTTTTGTCATTCTGTATTGAAAGTGATTTCTGGTCAACACTTTGCGCCGAATGGTTCGCATATTGCATTTTATCTGATTCAATTTGTGATATATTTGCTTGTGATTGCATTGCATATGTGTGATCTAAGGAAAACAATTCCTGGATTACATTTTCTTCGTGTTTATCTGTTTCTTTTTCAGTTGTCACTGAACTTAAATTGGTATTGTTTGAACTGGCATTTGTTAAGTAAACTCTACTGCTACTTTTAATAACCTGATTATAATCGGATATTGATAATTCATATGATAAATTTAAATTTTCGGACGGCGTGTTTTTAATCGTAGGAGATGTTTTTATTATTGACTGCTCAATTTTTGTACCTTCTGTAGCAGCGATATTATCCAAATCATTATAGAGTAAATACGAATCAATATATTCTTGTGAATTGCTTGAATTTTGCTTTAAACGCTCATTTTCTACATTTCGAATAGCATGAAAACATTTGGCTTTTGTATCTGTATCGATTTCATGCAAACCACTATTTTTTGAGATCTTAGTCGATGCTTTCTCATTCATTTCGAGTATTACTTTCACTGATTTTGATCTGTCATCATCATCTAAGTCATTATTGTCTTCAACGTTTTGGGAAACGTCGATAATGTTTTGATTAATGAGTTGATTTAATTGAAAATCTTCGTTTTGTGGATGTAATATTCTATTTATTGATGCTTTGCTATCAGTTTCATACAATACATCAGTTTCAATATTAACGTTAGAAACCGATTTTTTTATTTCTGTTGCTTCCAATGGAATATTTTCAGTGGGTTTTATTAAGTGCGTGAAATTGTTTCCTGATAATAAAGATTCATTGCTTTTAGCTTCAGGGATCGAGATAGACCGGTCTATCTCGGTATTGATATAAAAGTTGTTTTTATTTACCTTCCTTTCCGGACTTCTGTCTATTTTAGGTGGCATAAAATAGGCGTCAGTGATGTTACTTGAGAGTCTGTTTTTACCTGTACTAGCTTTTCTTGCCGTAATGCTCTTTTCTAAAATACCCGAGTCTTTGGTTGACATGTCCGGTGGGTAAGTAATAATTGAATCAGAATGCGTCCCATCTAATAAACTTTTTTCAGATTTTGCTTTATACAACATAAAGGTAGACGAGGTGTCAATTTCCTCATAGTTGGATATTTTTACTGTGATCTCCTTTGACTTTTCATAATTAGTTTGCTTTAAATTTTCTGTGTTATATTTGTAGTTTAATTTAGGTACTTGCTTTGATCGAATAGATGGTTCATACTGATATTTATCTTCACCAAAAGGTGGATCTAGACACCCACCTTTAATGTTTATTATGGAAATAAAATTATATTATTATGTTGTATCCAAAAAAATATTTTATACTCTATTCTATAACTATAATATGTTAATGAGAAAAACCAAAATATTTTTTTATTTACCTCGCTTGCATTTTCCTAAAAAGATTACTGGTTGTTTTGGATATTCTTTCAAGCTTTTATTATTAGACTTATTTTGTAACAAACGTGTACTTTGTTTTTCATCTTGTGATTCTTGAATTACGGAATATACTTCATTTGATTTATTCGGAGTTGAAAGCAAGTACGGTGAATCATCGTCACCTTCATCTTGCGTGCCTAAGCATTTCCCTAAAAAAGAAATTTAAAAACAATAGGCGTGATGACAAATTTTGAAATACCTTTCTATAATGTAGAAATGCGGCTAATATTTCCAAACCAATAGTTTCAACGCAATTTATTACATTTTTCCTATCTACTTTGAATTACGCGCGAAAACACTTCTAGGTGTCACGGCGCCCTTTACCATAGATATGACGTCATGCTTAAGTAAACATTGCATTGCATTGGACCAACACCGCCATATTTTGTGACGTCGATCGCTCTGATTGGTGGTTTGACGTCAACCGTTCTGATTGGTGTTACAGTTAATATGGCCAATGGCAGTATTTTACACTTCTATTTTATTGAAAATCTTAACAATCTTAATAACTTTATTAAATGTGGGTATTTTTTTAGAAACCTATTGACATTTATTTTTGAGTTATACAATTCATTCTTCGATTTTCCAATACTGTCATCACGCCTATTGTATCTACCAATAGCAGTTTATTAAAGATTTATACATTAACTTACCTGTTTTGAATAAGTGGAAGAATTTATTTTGCGATTTACGGTGAGGCTTTGATATGTTGTATGGTTTCATAAGCATATTAAAGGACATGATTGTTTGATCACTATGAATGACGCGAATTTTCTCTTCTTGTTCTATTTTCGGTACAGATATTACTCTTTGTTGGAAACCATTGGTGTTTTTTCCTCCCTTTATTCTCAATTTAACCTTCATGGGGGCAGTATTAGCTAGAGTAGTGGCAACTGGTAAATGTATGACCTCTTCTTGAGGAACTGCAACGACTTCTAGCGACAATTTCTGTATAATCTTACCCATAATGTTTTTTATCCATAACTGTAAAGTCCTGAATTACATAAGATATTGTTTGCTTTACTTTAATATATCATAGAAAAATGAACAATGAAATGAAAATGAATACTACAATACAAATACAATAACTACAATACTACTACAATACAAATAATAAGTATGTATGTATTACATTTATTTACAGACAAATAAAGTTACAAATAACATCGTTGATCGTAACAAGTCACGAAGTATTGCAGTTACACTAACAATTACAATAACCAAATAAATAAAACTGATATTTTTGCTATAATCATTCTTCAAATACAATAGAATATACGACACGATTACATTTAGGTCCTTTTTGTTTATTATAACAACACTCTTTTTTATCTGTATGTTTAGGTGGATTAAACTTGTGCGGTTTTTGTAACATATCAGATTTCCAAAGCAATCCCAATGAAGCACATTTTCTATATATTTCACTAAGCAGTATCTTCAGTGGTAAAATCTCATTTTCTACTGTTCTCATAAAATGAGCAACACGCACATTTGGTAATATTCTTTCAAATGACTTTCTTTTCGATTTATTCATCTTACTTCTATTGTATTCATTATAAATAAGTGTATTTATAGGGAAAAGTTCATTTAATTGACTACTCTTATAATCGACTCTATTTATTTGATTAAACTTTAGACATATCTTAGAGTTATTATTTATATTATCTTTATAAATCATTTCACTAGAAGCAGCATCTATCGTACTAAATGTACATATAGAAGTAACCATAAGTTTTAGCTTTTTATTGTTTTTTATATCCGATATTTCAGTGATTGTTTCTTTAGATATAGTATTTTCTATAAAAATCTGCTTCACTGGTTTATTATTATCAATTAAGTCCATACATCCATGATTTGAATAAGCATCAATATCATTTACGATTTGATTTTGTTCACCTGAAATTTGGGTAATTATTTATTTTGATTATGAACAATATACTGGAATATTATTCATACATACCTTTCTTGGAGGCTTTTAAGCATATTTTACTTGTGTCACCCGTTACAATAGCTGATTTAACGACATTTTCTTCAAGACTTTGAAGAATATCTTTGTAGAGGTTCGTTTTACTTTCATTGCTTTTTATTGCATTTAATTTATGTGATTCGGTTAGTACGATACTATTATCATAGTTGGTAATAGCTTTACTTATTATACAATTATCACTGATGACTCTTGTTATGTCACCGCATGCTAGAGTAGAGTTAGTAGATAAATGTCGTAAATCTATGCAGGAATAATATATCTTATTATCTTCGTCTTCTGTACTTCTTTTTAAAATAATTTTATAAGTTACTGGCACATTGTACTCAACGAGATTATTTTCCTCATCCCATTGGATTTTATCAAGATTTTCGATGCACGACACATTTGGCATGATTTCAAGACAGCATTTTGTATTATCTTTTATTAAGTGCCTTATTAGAGGTGTAAACTTAATTTTAATAAATGTGGACTGCATTTTGTTTATACATATAATTCAGAATACTGAAAAAAAAGAAAAATAAATACAAAAATAAAAAGTTACATAGATTATTTTTATTTGTATTGAATGTAAATATAACTTTATTTAAACTTTCCCGATTTTAGTCGTTGTAGAAAAGAAAAGTTAAGAAAACTATAGTCAGAATTAGAATTAGAAATCCATGGGTGAGTGTATTGCGTTTTCGCTCTTATATAGCTAAATCGTTGAGTAAATTTAAAGATTTCCGCCAATATACAATAGCGATAATTATCGCCTTGAGCTTATGCGCGTTTATGACCGCAATAATATCGGGGTTCGAGAAACGATATACTAAGTTCCTATAAATTTTACCAAAAGACGAAAATTGCCATAAAACACTATCATACAATAAAATGTACCAAAAATTATTTACCTGAATTTTCCAAATGCAGATTAATATTTATTTGTACAAGTTGTATTCAACACATAATTTTAACCTTAAAGTACTTTTACTAAAAATTTTGACTCCCTATGAAGCACTGGATTTCTTTTGACAATATCGTTTTATTATTCATCGTATGTCAAGCTTCTGTAAGTTGCCAATAAAATGTATGCCGATCGACGATAAAGTATATAGAGTAAGATCCCAGAGCCGTAAGACACAACTTATTTTCTAAAGCATAAAACTTTCGGTTAACAGTAGTCTTTA
>DWNR01004764.1:0-10631 GCA_018250455.1 Polygonus leo
TTACAAATTAAAGGTTTCGCGAGTTTTATTTATTTTCCTTTTAACACATTAATTTAATATTATCAAAACGAAATTCTCATAAAAGTTTTAGCCTCTTTGCCATTAACATTATGCAAATATCTTTCATCAGACGGATTGCGCCTCTTTAGCGCCTTTATTAGTTAATAAACATGGAATATGTATTGAATAGAAATGTCATGCACAGTCTTAATACACGGGGTATTCTATAACTGTTACTGTAACGTTGTAACTGTACCTAGGTTGTACTCAAATTTTTACCTCTAAGTTATTGGGTACTGTCATTGTAACCCAATTTGATACTTCTATTTTTTATTGATTATTTTAGTAATTTATTATATATTTGTCTCAGTCTAATATATTACGATTTTCTTTGGTTCGTTGTCTCTCTTATTCGTCCACTTTGGAGATGTAGTAGAGAAGCCACCAGAAGATTGGCAGCCTCAGTAAACTTATAACTGTAATGAATAGGTATGTAATCTTTTTTAATAAATAACAAAATATGTATACAAATATAATTTATGTACAAATTAGTTTCCTCAAATATAATGGCACTTCTATTTCATATGTATTCTGCAGTTATATAGGCACACTGAAATGGAAAAATTCAAAGCTGAACCAAGAAATTGTTTCTTTTCAGGAAGAAGGGTCGTAACCTTAAAAGATCCGTATTTTCTTTTTCACCTTATTAAAGAGATAAGCTTGATATTTATTATTTTTTGGGATTTATGGGCTGAAATATGAATTTTTGGCGTGACCTAGATTATTCAGCTCCTAATGACCTATACAGAATTATGTCATCATTAAGTTATAAATGATAGATTAATTTATTTTATTGTTGTGTAATATAAATGTATCTTTATTTGCAGATTACGTATTTATTTTTCTATTTTTCAATGACGATCTCTGTAATTTTCAAAATGATGTAAGAAATCCAAGATAATAGCACATTTTTATTCAGTTATAAAATTTTATCTATTCATAATACATATAATAAAGTTAATGAGGGTCGGAAGTCTGTACATGGAGGATATCTGCAAAATAGTTGTCTGGGGATACTTGGAATCGATAACAGAACATGTTTCAACAGTTTTTAAAATTTTTGTCTGTTTGTCTATTTATTTAACCGTGCATCACGTAAAAATGGCTTAATGGATTTTGACGCAAACTTGACTAATCTGTCGAGAAGACCCCAGGCCAGGATTTAGGCCATAAAAATTCAACCTCTAAAAGGAGAAGTAGTCAGTACGGGGCAGCGGGCGGAGCCGCAGGCACAGCTAGTTTAAAATAAAGTATTTAGTTATGTAGAAAATACAACAGAATTGTGTTATCAAATCTTAAAAAAAACTCATTATAAGTTAAATTGTATACGAGTCTACAGTCATATCTGAGTTATTTGTGAGATTTTCTTCTACACGTGCACATTTTGCATATTTGCAGTATATTGTAGCTCGATGTAGCCCAACATAATAAGTCACACCGCGCCTTGTTGCCGCCGAAGCCTGTACATGGAATAGAAGCCTCTCCGATATTGCATCCATTGACATATCGTTGGACTAGAAAAGGCTTTGGTTTTGAAAATATTTTTTGAACGTTTTTATTCTATTTCTCCAGGATTTAATCTAGTAAAAACTGACCCGGTGAACGTTGTTCTGCCATGTACATTATAGAATCTCGATAAGAAAATGGAGGTGTAGAGGGGTTAAAATTTGATGCTATAATTATTTTGATGCTATATTAAGTAAATAGAAAAGTATAATTTAATAAGAAATAGACACGTAAAGAAGACTATGTGTCCTGATTTTTATAGAACCCTATATTTAAGCAATTGTTGTCTATTTTGTAACGGTAGTTAAATTTTTGCACTGTAGTATGAATCAAGTATCCACATAAAATATCATTTAATCAACTTCCATTACAGATTTTAACCTATAAAATATATATTTTTTAATTCTATTGAAGAAATCTTAGAACACCATAATAGTGAGTGTTTCTGGCAACACTATATCTTTGAGTGCACAGGCACAGAAAGGCAAGTCGTCGTTGGCACGTGCCGCGTGCCGTCTAGCTCAATGTTTATTGCATTGAGATTGCGGCATAACTCGCCTGGGTAAGGGCGAGTTTGAATATCTTTCGAGGCTTAAGACGGTTATGATATGAGCCATTCTGGGCGGAAGACAAACTTGACGAATAACCCTGTTTAAACAGCAGACCGAATATTAGATATCTCAGTGTCGAGCGCACATCAAATACGCCTTAAATATCTCCAATTACCAAGAATTAGAATTTGAATAGACAATATTTATTCTTTGAAAGGAGTTCAAATTTCCTTCTACCTTATAATTTGGCGTAGTCGATTTTTGTCGTTAGCAAATTTCGCTGGAAACAAAAGGCAAAGAAATATATAGATACACCTACCCGCCTATTTCGATGGATATTTCTTCTGATGCCTATTAATTCACGTTGGAAATTCTAGCAGCAATTCGCTTGATTTTCTCTTAAAAGTTGGTGGAACTTTTTGCTTGCCTCCTTTGCCTAACAAAGGAATTTCGTTTTTGTAAGCTACAGCAAGTCTACACGAGTAGGTACGTTTTAATCCGGATGTCGCTTTCTACGTGACGCTTATGTCAATACAATTTTATTTAACGTACATTTGTAGAGTTGCAGGGTACACGTAAAATTGTATACTTGCTTAAAGTTTAATGGAACCGTACTTGTGTACCCAGAGTACACATTAAAGATGGGTTGAGTTAATGAAATAACGGATTCATATCTTCTTCACTCATAAATACTCGAGTTTTGTTACTGGAAGCAATCAACCTGCTTTATTTTTCGTGAGCAACTTGTGGAGACAGTGGATTTTTGTTATTTAATTTGTAAATTTAATTTTGTGCGAATAAATAATATATTAATTTACTTAGTATACCCACTCTATATATTTTTTTAAGTAAGTCGATCACAAAAAATGCGTGCACACATGTAATAATGTAATACTATAAAAAAGTAATGTCTTAATAGATCAACAATTCATTTTATTTTCATATTACTCATATAGGCCGAGAGCCTCAGTAAAATGTCAAGCAAATTAAGCAGCCTCAAATTTTAAACTCAAGTTTGAGACAAAAAAACTTACGTTTATATTTGAATTGTACAGAATCATCATTTTTGAATACGTAATATGTTTAATTTATAAATAATAAAGCGAAGCGTATCGCTCGCAGACATCAAGGGGGAATGAAAAATAATGAAGTGCTTGTGGCTGTTACATACATTTTGCTTAAAGCTTCTTTAAATAAACAAAGACGCAGATCATAAAGATCTGCGCGTCTCAGCGTACCTCCCAACCACGCAGAGTTACAGGTTCGATCCGTAGACAGTATATTTTATGGGTGTTACAAGCTATCTACTTCTTTTACCTACAAGGATACCTGCAATAAAATTTAATATTAAAATTAAGGAAAAAGCCCCGACTAGTAGCTAACAAAGATTTAAAAAGTAAACAACGTATATTGCTTGTTTTTTTGTGTATTCTTAATGCGAGTTGTATTTCATTATCTCAAAACATTACCTGTGTATTATCTACAAATGTCAAGTGTCATCCTTTATTTTTTTACTACAGAAACTGAATAAGTAACACTAAATACGATATACCTGCCGCAGTTATCAAATAGGTTTTACAGACGTACCGGTGACATGGAAATGCATAAAGATTTACCACACACTTGCAGTCTTAATAAAATCGATTAGTATACGTAAATTGTTTTGAAATAGTAAATAGGAAGTGTATTAAAAATAATTTATAACAAAACAAATCCACATCCACTTGGAAAAGAACTGATAATCTTCAAAGGGCAAATTTTCTTTAAGAGTAGTAAAGAACACTGTCGATTAGATACAGTAAAAAAATATTTTCACAACGTTATTTATTGAAAAAAAAACAGGAAAGATTCGCGAACACAAGGGACGGTTATTGAAGATAACTATTGGTAGCTACGTAGCTACGTCGTAGACATATTATAAATATAAAAGTCATTTAATTTCGCAATTTTTTAGTATTCTCATATATGTAACATTTCTTAATGAATACAAATATTTATTGTATTATCTTATTAAAATACAAGTAACAATATACAATTGGTACTCGCAAGGCACAATCATTGAAATTATATGCCGCCGGCTCCGCTACTGCGGAGCAGAAGTAGTTCGCGTCAACGGCTTCTTGCCAATTTAACTTTTGAGATGAAAATGCACCGGCACACTTTTTCATTAAGTAATTTCGGTATATTGTATATCCGTCATTATTTTTTTACACAATCATAATACAAAGTAGTTAGTAGTTAGAGCCTATAAATGTTTGAATTATGAAATAAAAAAAATCATTTCAATTTCTTGCTACATATCTAAGGCATGTAATAATTGAAGGAACAAGGGAAAAGAATGAAACGTCCTATTACAAAATTTACAAAAGACAGAATTCTGATTCATAGAGAGTTTTACTGCACAGAATAATTCATTTGCCCAGGAAGTATTGAAAATATATGAATTCAGGAACACATTGGAAAATCGTGCTCGTGACACTTAAATCCCTATAGTTTTTTGGAAAAGTAAAACAGTCAATAATTAAAACTAAGTCAAAATATTCGAGAATAATCACTTGAAAAACTGTATTTGTAAGCTAAAAAAATATATTTGAAAACGAAAAAGTAAGTTAACTCAATTGAATTAGTGCAATGAACGTATGTATATTAGCGAAATCTAATATTTATGTACTGCTGAACACGTTTTCGAAGACCGTTTCGTGTTTATGATAGTAGCTGATTTTGGAAAACAGTCGTGTAGTGTGCTTTATTTCAACAGTGTGCTGACTTAATACAATAGGTACTACGAATGTCTCTCACGTTTGCTGAAGTACGCCAGACAAAGCCAAATACCTGTCTGCACTATGAATATATTTTAAAACTGAGGTACCCTCTCTTGCAAACACAATTTAATATATTTAGTATGAGAAGCGACCTACACTGCACTTTGTAATTCACACTTTACTAATTAATAGCATGATTAAATTTGTTTGGCAACCTGTCTGCGCATATAATCAAGTATGATTAAAGCGATGGTAGTAGCGCGTTGCATTGCTTGCAGGCTAATTTATTACTGTTTAACTATTGGATATTAGCTTTAGAATTCTGTGTTGTGTTTGTGTTATAGTAACTTTGCCTGCAGCTCCCCCTCGGTTACCTTAGTTTAACAGTAAAAATAGGTGTATCTTTTGTCTCTTATCCGAATTCTATGGAACTCAAGTAAGTCATAATCAACATTTCAACCTTAGGAATTGGGAGTTCTGTAAACAGGTTAATATTTTTACATATCGTACAATCCGTTAAATTATTCCCTTAAATTATTTTTAATTAAAGTGAAGAATTTACCGTATATTTTTAATGAACACGTTGACAGCATTTATACAACACAATGCGGAAGATTTTAAATCATTATTTACGGACAAATGAAGATACGCTCAACACAAAGTGAACCTGCTACGAACTCACTCACTAACATTATATAGAGGACACGAGAGAGCTTTGTGCCATAAAGGTTTATTTGTCATAGTGACCGACCTTTTCTACCAAAAAGAGTTGAGCTAGAAATATATTATAGTCCGCAGTCGTGTTTAAAAGTATGATTTCGTGTTCGTTTTAATATAAACTAGCTGTGCCCGCGGCCCCACCCACTACCCCTCCATTGGGGTTGAATTTTAATGGCCTAAAACCTGGCCGGGGGTCTTCTCGATAGTTTAGTCAAGTTTGTATCGAAATCCGTTATGTCATTTTCACGTAATTCGCGGTCAAATAAACAGACAAACAGATAAACAGACATAAATTCTAAAAACTATTAAAACATGTTCTGTTATCGATTCTAAGTATCCCCAGCCAACTTATTTTCGAATATCTTCCATGTACAGACTTTCGACCCTCTTTAGCTTTATTATATGTATGTGACATAGATTTATGTGTATGTGACATAGATTTTGACAGTAATAATCAAATGAATGAAAAAAATGTTAAATTGTTTATGAACAGTATAACCCGCGCCTTTATTACTGTCTTGAAGTATATGGACAGGCTTCAGACTGACAACGAACAAAGAGCCAAGAACAATTATACTTTACAATTAAGCACGATATAATATTATGATTGATAAAATCGATTTCCAACCTTATAACAAAGTTTCATTACGTAGATACGAACTATTGTCAAAGACAAATCGAAGAACTCTCTTTCTATAATTGACTGAAATTTACAGTATTCGGAAACAAACAAATTTATAGCCGGCGGGTTCGGGCCGAGGAGTGTTCGGAAACTTTGTATTTGCCTAATTAACTACATTCAAGGGACCCCTCTTGATTAGATCACGTATCGAGAGGATCAGAACGGATCTCCGTGCAAATAGAAACTTTCTTTTATTGTTGTTTCACAGCGATAAACTCCTCACGAACAAATGACGGTTGACAATGTCTCCGAAATTTCAATTATTTGCATGAAGTCACAGATTTATACCGTAGATATGATGTACTGAATCGAAAATCTGTATTTTCAGACCTTTTTCAGACCTACCAAATGTATACCAAAAATTTCCTAAAAATTGGTTGAGTTCGATAAAAACACTGTGACACGAGATTTTTATATATTAGATACGTGGAATCGGTATTGTTCCAAAAATTCAACAATCCGAATGTAGGACTTAGGCCGTAGCTAATCCAACAAACCAATAAATCTAAAAAAAAATGAAAAAAAAAAAATATTAAAAGTTTTGGAAGGAAATGCCCGGTTAGCCTAAGTTGTAAGACTAACCGGCCGACATCTAGGCGAGGCCGTTTTCGTTCAACTCGCAGGTCCAATGCTGCGAGCGTATCGACGGGGAATGGTTGCTAGTCCACACCGGTGGGACTTTTTCTAAAAATACCAATGCCGTCCTCCGTGATGTCTCGTTGTTGACAGTATGTTGTTGTTGTTAACGCTGTTGTTCCCGTCGTTAACGTTTACACATAAGCATTTCCGTGTCACCATGTTTTTATTTCACCAGCTTGGTGAAGTGGAACACTATCAGGTATTTAGTCGGTTGCAGCCCAACATATTCTGTTGGCCCCATGAGAGGAAAGTATCCTGTTCCAAGTTCCTGTTCCAGTTGTTTTCTTGACGTTAAAAATACCTCTCGCACTCAAATTATCGTTGAATTTTGGAGCAACCTGTATATTAAATTACGCTTTTAGCCATACAAACAGGAAAATTAATAATGAGAATATTGACAACGTATATAATTAGCTCTCATGAGATGGTAAATATTATCATCGGCAAGATAGTGCCCATTTCAATAGGTAAGTTGTTATTTTGTTAGTTTTATAAGAATTTGCCATTTTTTATTTCTTTATTTAAATTAATATAAAGTAAATTCGATATCATATTTATCACCTTTCGTACAGAATAGACATATGCAGCTTTGTTTATTGCCTTATTACAAGATTAATTTGTACCTAAGTTCAACAGCAGAAGATTGCCTCGTGTGTAGCTTGTAAGCTGGTAAGATGATTAGATTACCTCGTGTCCCGAAACGTAAGAATTGCTTCACGGGAGGATTATGAGTTTTACCACATAGAAAGTCTTATAAGCGCGTGCCCTTGAGTCAGATGTAAAGGTACCAATATCCATTAAGACGAAACAGAATAGCATGTGGTCCGGATGTGGATCATTCTCTCTTTCGAGCTATAATTTTCATCCCAGTTGAAAGTTCTTTTCGTTTAACTAGAGTTGTTAATAGCAAATAAACGTATGAGAAACTACAGGGCTAATTGTTTTGGTGACTTTTTGTAATTTTGGGATTCGTCTCGAATCTATCAAACAATCTTATAGGATATTATAAAGCAAATACGGGCATTTGGAAAGATTGCCGGTTTTTTCACGATGTTTTTCATATTTAATTTCACTTCAAGGGAATTATTTATTACACTTTCGACAAGTTTCATTTTCTTGGAAGTGTGTTGATTCTGCTAAGTTTCAATAAGTAGGTATCTCAGAAAATATAAGATTATATTTAAGTTAAAGGTATTCAACGTCAGATATTTCGGAGAACAAGAAAAGTTTCAAGTGTTCACTCATCCTAAATAATTATAAGGTCATTTTTTCTTCAGAGTTTTAACAAAGTTATTTTTCAGTTACAAACCTACCGATTGTTAGGTATCCACTTAAATTTTAGAAGTGCTAGATGGGTCACTTTCTCAAGGTATTTATATTTATCCTGGTTACTATTCAATTATTAATTATTATTGATTTATTCGATTAGATTGAAGAGATCACTAATAATAATTGCAATGAAAATTTCTTCTTGTGAAGCATTTGCATGCTTTTGAAGTAAAGATTGTTTGTTTTAGTTAATACCTGAAAATCCTGGAGGATGTAAACGTTAACATGATTATGTTGGTAACAATCAAAATGATAAAATATTATTAAAATAAAAATATTTATTGAAGACTGTTATGTCTACATAGACAAACGACGTGAAATTTCCTCGATATTGGATGTAGGTCGTATAAAGTTAATCGCTCTGTAAGCTTATACGCCGACTTGGTGTACATTCTTGGTAATGAAGCTATAAGTTGCACGATGTGTGCGAAATTTATCAAATTAATTTGTATGCATCAAGTTATATATTATCTTCTACCTTTATCTCTTACTAAGAATAATTTATTTGGATAAATTGTTTTGCATAGTAAAGCTATAAAAAATCCCAAAAATTATAGTCTGGAATAAAATAATTTTGTATGGTATATTTTCATTTATAAAAATACATGATTATACTTTATTTTGCTATTAAACATGTCCATGGCAAAACAAAATTTTGTGACAGAAACATGAAGAAGACGACATATGCATGACAGCTTTAGGAAGTGTGATTATTGACACGAGTTTAGGAAAAAAACAACAATATTCTTAATAATTCTAAGATACTCTATTCTTGAAAAATAACGACTATCCTTGAAAAATAACGTACAAATTATTTGAACAAAATAGAGAGATGATTAATGGTTATGTTTGACATACATTAAATTGATTTATTATCTGCTACTTTTTATGAAACTTATCAAAAGCGTGACGATAGTCTTCGACATAGATTTATGAATGTTTCCAACAATTTTAGTATAATACTCCTTGCGTAATTAAAAAAACATATTTACTACATTTTATCATTATGGTTTTTTAAACAAATTAAAAATATTTAAATCTATTGGAAACGCTTTGAACTCATTGCTGGGTAACAGAAAGGTCATAGTCAAATGTGTTGGACAAGTGCATATTGGTGGATTTTAAGTTTTCATGGCTAGTTAGTCAAAGTTTCATATTAATTTGTGAATGTAAGCCTCCCTAGATACACCCACATCAAGAAAATCCTAGTTTAAATGCGCCAAAATTATCACAGTAAATGTATATAGTATATTATTGTGTAAAACATTAACTGAATGCATAAGAGGTTGCATGTGTTTTTGCAACTTTGCATTTCCACATTTTTTAATTTGACTAATTTGACGAACATTTCCGTCAATTGACCGATTTCGAAAATTCTTTTTGCTATGTATTCAGTATGGTTCTGAGGTGGTCTCATTTTTTACAATTATTTGACCTAGGACTACGAAGATATATGAGGGAACTCCTCAAGCTGCAATGGGCCCTGTGCAATATGTTGCCTCATAAATTTGACGTGTATGGAACGATTTCAATAAATCTTTTTTATAGGTTCGAGGAGGAGTTTCATTTTTTTCATAATTATTTGACCTTTAACATTGCAGACACACCAGGGACAATTTAAAACTTAATAGGAAAAGTGTAGTGACGGGCATAAAATCCATGTTTGTGAACCGATTTTGATACATAGTTCTTTTTGTCAGGGGTTCAGTATAGCGTCGAGAAAGATTAAATTTTTAAGGCTATGAGTGTCTAAGGTGTTATTTATGATCAAAGAAGTCCGTGACTGGACATTTATTGTGGAAAGCTAAGTTCTGATGATACTGGGGTACTGCCTGCTATAACTGTAACTCTGTGGTATTTGCCACATTGCATATTCGCAATATTACTTATATTGCGAATACTAGGACGAAACTACATGACAAGTTTCTAGTCACAACTCAGTTCTGAATTTCTGATGATGAACGTATAATGCGATTGTGACAGTTCAAGAATATAAACTATCTAACTATAATTTCGAGCTAACAAATCGAAAATAACGTTGACCATACACATAAGATGTAACCTGTGTCAATTGCACGGTCAGTACAACCATCACGCGGCGTAATTGGTAGCAGCGTAGCAGTTGACAAATTTATACAAAATATATGTCGGAGGGAATCGATGAAGCAGATTTGATGGCTGGTTATACTTGTAATTTGTAACTGACCATTTAAAAGAATAATTTGTAATTTGAATTGTATTCGATTTAATGACATGGAATCAGAGAAGAGGCTAGTCTCTAGCGGGGTCGAGGCGCCATCTTACCGTTCGCCGTGTGGTGTGATATGGTATTCTGGTGATGTGAGATGATCGAGGTGGATCATTATGGTGTTGGGTTTGGGT
>DWNR01004765.1:0-10630 GCA_018250455.1 Polygonus leo
ATAGTACACGTTCAAAAATATAGTATTTTATGGAAAAGGAAAAAATGGATAGAAAAATATACTTTTTTATATTTACAAAAGCTTTATTATTTTGCATTGTTATCAGGTTTCTATATACCATATTTTTAAGAGAGTTCTACTCTGTTTCTATTCTCTCGCCTTTTCGATTTTTCTGTGTTTGTTGAAATTATTTTTGGGTACTATATACTTTCAACAGTACATAGACCCGAAATATAGTACAATACTATATATTATAGTACGGTTGGCAACCCTAGTCAAAACTGAACGCTAAAATATATCAGTAACCGCTGATTGAATTATTAATCTCCATGATTCCACAGAGAGCAGGTTCAACTCGTTGGCTGCAGTTGCATCACCTTTGCTCATAACTGACTAGTTTTTGTTCCTGACTCCGTGTAAATCTATGGGAAAACTTTTAGTTGATACAAATGTTTTAGTCTAAATTAGCAATGAACTGTTATCAATTATTATAATACTGTGTAATTACTGCATATTGATATTACTGTATTAATAACACCGAAACAACAACAAACTTCTATCATTGTTGTTTATTTCGTCTGAACTGAACTGATTATAGTATACTGAACATTTTCGATCATGGCCCAATAGATCTATACCTATAGAGAACATAACGAGTATATTTCTATCACGTGTTTATGAAAACTTAAGTGTTTTAAGGTACTTTCATTATGTACTTACAGTAATACCTAGTAACACTTACACAGTAGCATTTGAGTAGTTGTTCATTCCAATGAATTTTATGAGTAAATTTATGTAAACGCAAATGTTGCATGTATTGGCATTAGCATATTGCGCATAAATATGCTCTAAGCTATTAACCTTAGCCATAGAACATGTCGTATGTCTATTTGTTACATTTGTTAGAGTTTGCGTGTAATAGAATTTGTATGTTCGGCTTTAAGTTAGGTAACGTATTTTTAGTAATAAAATAAGCAAGTAAAGTGCGGAATTTCGACAAATATTAAAAGTATCAAAGCCTTTTTGTATTTAAAAATAAATGTATAAACGAAAATTCATAATAAATTAGATTTAAAAATTTAAATCAAATAATAGAAAAGGATGGCTATGCATATGTTTTTAAATTTTCGGTTATTTGATGGGAACCTTAAAAGAGAGATTTTTTTCTGTTTCACCTAAATACATTCTCTCGTCTATCGTATAATTTCTATTATTAATGTAACTTACATTTTCCGCTTTAGATACCGAAAAAATACATGACTGATGCTCGCGTATGAATATTATATAGATGAGAAATACAATTATGTCCATCAATAGATCTGACTCTATTTGTAATTGAAAGTATAAAGTTTCTACTACAAGGGACTCCACCTTTATGATCAAAGTATGTCAGTAATTCAACAACATTAGATAAAATATTACATATAATCACAACTCTTAATGTGCTATTTTATTAGTTTTAAATAATTTTAGTAATTATAATGAAACACTATAATTATGCGGTCGCTTCTAACATAAATGTTTAGAATAAGTTATGTTTAATATAAAGAATTTACATATTTATAATTTATATATGGTTGGCATCATCATTTTAGTTTCAATGGTAAACTTTGTATCATCATTTAATTCCCCAGATCTTGGAAACAAATTATTAATCAAAAAGAGGAGCAAATAACTTTTAATTTGAAAAGGGTTTAAAATGTTTCTTGAAAAGGTATGTAATTATATAGACAGATTGACATACAATGTAAATCTAATAAGCTATTCAAGCGATAAACAGATAGGCAAAAGTTAATACTAACGTTCGACTTCATCCACACACGTCGCGTGATCAACAATTGATCAAGTAATTTCTACCACACTTCGTCTCCAATTTTACACAATCAGTAATCAACTGTTAGCAACAGATCATAAAGTTCTTTTTGCAATTTTGTAAAAATGAGCCAATATTGCAACGCATTTAATTTTTTTGCGAAAATGAACCGTAAAATATAATAATAGAGTTCTTTTTCAAAAATTAATGTAATATTAGCGTTGTTCACAATGTTCAGCAGATTAGCCGGTGCGCTAACTTAGAATTACAAGCCAAAATAGTATCTATTTCAAACGAGATATGGGTTGAAGTAGCGTGCAGATATACGAGCATACGAGGTGTGTACTCTCAGTACATTCACTTATAATTGCGTGATATTATAAAAAATGCGATATGCAACACGCACCGCCGTATGAGACTTCCGCAAGTGCCGAGCACCTGCGATGATCAATAAATATCTCCGGAGGCAATTAATATGGACACCTGGAAATTATTAATTTATAGAAATAATTTCTTTGCATTACTAGAATATCTTTTACACAAATATTTAAAGTTAAACAATGAATAGAGAATTATTTCTTTGAGCTTGAAGCTCATTATTTCCTTTTGTGTGGTTTATCGCGTCAAATAAACGTTATCATGTTTACTTTTTACAGTCCATGTAAATATTGGTTATAATTATAATTCATATCTTTGTGTAATAATGTCATTTGTTTTGTACAAGTTTTGTAAGTTTGAAAACGTTATCCGTTATTTTAATTTACTACCCACATAGAAGCTTATCTCGTTGTGATGAGTAGATACTATATTGCATTTTGCAAAGTTGAAATATAATCGCGATTCTTAGCGAAATCAGTCTTGATGATGGCTGATCATAACTTTTTTACACTGAAAAAAGTCCTGCTGCTGCTTTATATAACTGCTTTATATCCAGCTACGGTACCAAGTATAATATCTATGACTATCAATTTAAGGGATTGCATAGACGTTTATTTCGTGTATAATCAACTTTCATAAGTATTAATTCAATAATATCGGAGCAGTTTTCTTGACAGTTAATAGATTGTAATTGTCATGCGCGTTTTGTTGCATTCTTGTATCACTGTCGATTATTGTCAACACTAATGGCATTTAACGAATGGCTCGTGTGGCAACACCGATACATGGGCCTAAGGAGTATTGCAATATATTTATTGCGTGCTAAATTACTTAGAAAGTTACAAAAAAATCAATCAAATTTATGTCTGTTTGGTTTGGCATAGACTGTAAGATTATGTAAATTCTAGGGCGAACATGCATGTGATATTCAACCATCTTCTAAGACTTCTTGTAGTAAATTGGCGATTTGATTTGTTAATTCTTATAGTAACTTCAATCGTTTCCGTAATTGTAACATGCGTCATTTCTTTTATAACCATAAATCAATCCAAGAAAATCCAACCGTATATCTCCATTAAAAGTTGCATATTTTATATGAAGGACTAGCATATCTTGTTAATCACACGGCAACGGAACACGAAGCGAGATATTTACGATTACGTGCATTCAGCCGATTAGCGATAGACAGCTATGTTGGCGATAGCTTTCGACGACAGAGCGACAGTTTCGTACAGGCGTCGCTGCGTCGTTTCGAGACCGAACCTCATGAATAAAAGATGCGTGTCGCTTCAGCGATCTCCGGTACAACATCCACTATTCCTGTGTTTGTGATGACAAGACTTTCTTTGCTTATCTTTCGCATTGTGATCACGCTGTGTGGAAGAAAAAGTAACATTTCCGACGCGTATTTCATTATAGGCATCTGTAGCCTTTTATTTTCTAAACTTACGAAATTATTTTATCCGACGTATGCATCGAGCATGGGACTAGATGAAGAATATTATGAAACCTAAGAAGATAATTTGATAGTTTAATTAATCTTTAGGTTTTCTACACCATCCAAAAATGAATTTGAAACTTGATTTATTGGAATGTAAAGACTATCTTCGATTTGGATACATCCGAAATTTCGTATACAGTCGTAGAGATTAGACCTCTGACCCATAGACGAGTAACAAGAACTTTCTTCACCGACCTGCAAGTTTTATTTTTAAGTAGATGTATAAAGTACATAAATCTCAATGATTATTATGAGGTACACCGCACATCAATTTGCTCCTTCTATTACTCGCAAAAAAGTGTTCCTATCCTAGAATCATTTCCAATGGAGTTAGAAGAATGTGATAGAAAAACAAAAACCCATTATTCCAGACAATTGCAAATTGACCATTGCATTACTTCCGATCGATTCGCATTACCACATACTTTCCCAGCATCTCGGAACTGATGGCAACCACTAATATTCTTCAATAGAACCCCTGCTTCAATCGGAAGGAAAACAATGCAATAGTCTGAGAAACAGGTGCATTCACGCTCGTTGTTACGTGCTCGAATGCATAATGAACAAAGGTAACGGAAATCTCTCGTTTCTTGCGTATGCATAGATTAGACTTAATTAGACGTTATGGTACAGTTTCGTTGTTTATAACAGCAGGATACTAACTTCCTGCTGGAAATTCATGTTTTTATGGCAGTCATCAAAACAAGCCTGAAGTGAATGGCAGTGCAATGATTTCTATAACATGTTTCGACTTATTACTGCTAATAATTGGTTGTAGTACCTACATTTGCTTTAGAAACTAAATTAAACTTTTTTTTACTAACTTGCAAATATAATACTTAAGTAGTTATAAAAAGTACATGGATCTCAATGATTATTTATTATGAGGTAGACCGCACACCGATTTGCTCCTATCATTACTCGAAAATATGTTTTACTATCCTCAGACGCTTATAAAAGGAATGAACTTAACAGTATGTGATGGAAAAACCGAAACCCATTATCACAGACGATTGCAAATTGACCATTGCATTCCTTCCGATCGATTCGAATCCACACACTTTCCCAGCATCTCGGAACTGATAGCAACCACTAATACTCTTCAACTCCTGCTTCAATCGGAAGGGAAACAATGCAATAGTCTGAGAAACAGGTGCATTCACGCTCGTTGTTACGTGCTCGAATGCATAATAAACAAAGGTAACGGAAATCTCTCGTTTCTTGCGTATGCATAGATTAGACTTAATTAGACGTTATAGTACAGTTTCGTTGTTTATAACAGCAGGATACTAACTTCCTGCTGGAAATGCCAGTTTTTAGCAGTTATCAAAGTAAGCCTGAAGTGTTTGGAAGTGCAATGGTTTCTTTAACATGTTTCGACATACGAGTATTACTGCTATATTGATTGAAGTACTTTTCTACATCTACTTCAGAAGTTTATTAGTTTATATTAAGAGATTTTTCCAATTTTTTTAAATGTAAATTCACTTTAGCAGTTTTTAATTTTTATACTTCATGTGTGTTTATATGTTTTATTTTCAATTATGAGTTACGAATCATGTAATAGAACTTAATATTGCATTGGTAGTTTAAACGACGTTTTATTTATAATAAACATTTAATATGTAAGTAAATAAAATAATCACGTTAGTCATTTAGAATCAAAATTAATAGTTAATTAGAAGTAACTTTACAAAATTAATATCAATTTTATATGCAATTTTACCTAAAGATGAACATTAACTGTCTAGTTAATGCACTCTTGGCCTTTAGAAATTACTTATCCCTCCTAAAGTTATGTAAATGATAGCATTGATTTATTACAGTGTAACCGTACGTAGGAGACATGCATTGTCTTATATGACAATCATTTACATACTTGTTTCTACAACCGTGTAGTAGTCATTGCAATTTGAATTATTTCGAATGCTTGATTATATAGATTTAATAATGATTTATATTTTCCTTATCTCATATTGACAATATCACTTTAATTCACTTTTTGTAAGAAATAATAAGTTTTTATATATGGTTAAAATAAGGTCGAAATCTGATGCAACTGGCTATTGACTCTAATTCAACATACTCTAGTATTTTTTGTAAAGTAACGCCTGGTATATTTAACTTCGCAAAATTATTCGTTCAAATTATATATGCCTTGGTAGTGACATCAATCTTTATTAAAAGAGCAAGTTCATGTTAGTCCCCTTTGGAGTTAAATACCACCACCAAATACTAAGAGACTAAATCTAAAGAGACAATTTACCATCAGATAAGCTGATCAATTGCTGCAACTGGATACAAACACTTAAAAAATAGCAAAGGTTAATTATTTAATAATTTCAGTTAATTAATATTAATTGATTGATTGATTGCTACAACAAAAACTGCCTCATACTGATAAAACTATTATTTCAAAATATGGTTTAATTCAATAATAATAAATCTCTATATATCTAGGGAAATACAAAAAGAAAATAATACCTTTTAATTTATTTTATGTACACTCAACGTAGAAATTAAAAATTAATAAACATCATGTATGAAAACATAAACAAAAATAAGTTTTTTTACAAATAAACCACTACGTTAACACTTACCTACAAGGATAAATACTTACACGGTTAAATTCTTACAAGGATATTGTGCGTTTAAAGTTTTGAATCCGTGTGCATATCTAACCTTTACCTGTCATTTTCATTATATTTTCGTTCTTGGAAGGCATTAATGTTTTTTAATTTCCTTGATGTCAAATTGATGATTAAAAGTGATATCGAAATGATATCTTCGTGACTTATGTTTTATCCGTATGATGTTTACATTTTTTGTACAACAAATATGACATTAAAATTTATATCTAAGAGCTTAGTTATTAAAATATTCAATTAAAAACAGATTTAGCTAGTATGGGCTTAACAACATTCTACTCACGAATGTGTCCGCATAGCGGTTGGTCAATAACATTTTAGCACATGTGAAGTAAGTTATACGAATTTATTATAACTCATTATTATCGCATTGCTTAAATTATTGTGTTTAAATTTCACTTACAGGTAAGTTCAATTTTAAAATAAATTATTTACTGTAAAGTGTACGCTTTGCTTCTTTTGCAACATTAAACGATTGTTAGGACATTATAATAAAATTGCTAAGACTTAACAAGGGTTTCAAGGTTATCACTATCTTAAAAACTTATCAAAGTTAGCAAACAAACCATTAAAGGGATTTGTTATACTGATTGGATATTTATGGAACTTCCCAATCCTACCAGGGTATTTTAGAACCCAAAACGCATGGGGGGGATTACAACGGCCATAAAATCTTACTAAACTGTAGGGCAAAGAACTTTTCGAACGCATGATTTACCTGTTTTGATCTTTATTTTTTTAGACCCATGACATCAGCATCATCGATTCAAAAATATAATTAATTTTTTGACTAAATTCAATTTGTTTAAATATTCCTTGATTAAAGGGCGTGACAAATGAACTTGTCTGAATATGATGTGGTTGGAAAACCAAAATCATTTTAATAATAGTTATTATATTCGAATGCAGCAATTATGTATTATCTTATAGGTACCAATATATTTCTTTATTTGGAAACATGATTCGATAGATTCAAGTCACATAAACATTTTAACAGTAATGACTGGTTATTTTGTACACTTAAGTGAAAACCGTTACTACAAATCACTTTCAAATATTAAGTTTGCTCAAAGGAATAATAGTTAAATAAAGGTTTATACAGCTCTAAAAGTGAAAAAAGTATTAATTTTCTTTGTAATACAATTTCAAATGTGCCATCACTGTTATTTAGTTGAAAAAGTATATCAATTCTTAGGAAAAAATCACAATATATTTATTCCCCATGTTCCATTTGTACGAAATCGATGTCTTGCTTCTATAGGTTTATCAAAGAAAATAAGACAAAAGGCAGGCATTTTATATTTTCTTACTAGTGATTCGAAAGAGAAATTCTAAATCGCTTTTATCGACGCAAATCATTTTATGGTTTAAGTGTCTAATGACCAGCTCTGAATCCAAGGATCAGATCATGCAATCTTCTTACCAGTAATGCTGGTGTAATGAACACTGTTTTACTGCGGGGTGGTGATACTTATCTGGGCACGCTTTAGTGTTTCAGGAAATGATAGTCATCGGATTCCCAGGGGCTAGGATACGTGTAGCAATATTTTTATCTTTATTTCCATCTATCTCTTTTATACACGCTATAATATTTCTAATAAATCCTCTTGACTATTTTCGTTACAGTAGCAACATTTTGAATGGATGATTGGATTTGAATAACTTATGTATAAAGCTTGTGGACATTTATATTATTTAGTCAATTTATGAAAATTTTAACCAGACTGATACTCATTAGGTATATATTTTATATCATTAATATGTGTCTATAGCTAAAGTTCAAATTTTCGAAACACGTTCTAATAACAATCTAGAGTCATACGTTTTTGTTGTCTTGAAAATGTCACTGGTTTATTTATTAAATTGATTTTCTTGCAGAGTTTAATCTTCAAGATATTTAAGATATTTAATTAAGTGAAAGTGCTACTTCAAAGACTTTGGATCTCAAATCAAAATAGCAATTTAAGTAGTTTGTAATATGACCATTTTTTTTCAAAAATTAATGCCAATTTCATGGTCTTTTACGATATTATCATAATATACGAATGATTTACGTCTTGATTTAGTTATGAATATATTCTTTTACACGTACACATATGATAAAAATAAGGCACCTTAAATGTATCACATGGAAATCAAGTTATCTTAATAAAAACTTCAATAAATAACCATTACTCATGGAATACAATAAATGACGTCACTTCTTAAAAAACTTGATCTTCATCACAGGTAATACATAAATGAATGCCCATCCAATATTTCGTAAACAAACGCCGAAACATGTGGTTGAACTCTATAGAAATCCAGTTTCACACAAACCCGTCTCGTACCGCTATATTTGCTTTGTCAGATTCAATGACCCATGAAGTAAATGTGTAAATGAGTTCCATCGAAAGTGGTTTCTTTAGAATATCCAATTTACTTTCGATTTCGTTCGGATAACATTATATTTATTGCGGTACGAGCGGACCGATGTTTCTTTTATTTGTTGATTTTTGAAATGCCCAAGGAATTACTTCAGAAATGTGGGCAGTAACCCAAATCAAATTAAAAGCCCGACCAAATGTTTCGATCAACTAAATCAGTTTCTAGCTAATATTTTAATTTCAGCAACAAATATCGTCAATCAAATTCAAGTTCACATTAATAGACCCACTGAAATGAAATGCCTTCTTTATATTTTTAAATCGCATTTTTATTACATAATTTGTATACTAAAATAGCAAATCCACACGATTTCTAAATATTTGCCAGAGAAACCACAGGATATAAGGAAGGTTGCAACTGTTTATCACTAATCATATTTGATTAGAAACCTTCACGCCTAGCGCTTTACTGCATAACTTTTGTAACGCCCGACCCTGACATAATGCTATGTTATTATCAATTATATTGAATTAACGATACACTGCCTCGTTACTACAATGGGTAGGTGTAAGTGTGTATTTATTTCAAACTGGCCAAGTTTAGATAACATCGTGCGGTGAATCGTTAAACCTTGGCGGTTTTAGCGGTTTTGATCTTTTTTCAGTCGGGTTGGCTACTAATTCGCAACTTTAGTGAAGTAATAATCTAGGCTGCAGATGTGGTCAGCTACGAAGTAAGAGCCAGGCTGATGTTAGGGGTTTATATTTTTTTTTTCCAAATTGTGAAGTCTACCTTGTATTCACTGATTATTGCTTTCAATAAATATTTTAAAATGCCCCTTTTCGATCGAAATCGATCATGTTTGCGATGTTTTCTATAAGAAAAAGGTTTATTTAAGTATGTCCGTCTTAGGATACTAAGCTGCGTAATACGTAAGTTAGAAATATGCATAATATTTATGAACCTTTAAAACAATATGGTATAACTAATTAGTCCTTAGTTACTTCGCAACTGTTTCGGCGAAATAATAAGTAAGTATGCTGACAACATTACGTCAACGCGGATTCTCACATAACTCCTAAATAAGTAAAACTAAAGCGGACATAAGGCGTATAATCATGCATTGTCGTAAAAGCTGGGTGTCTTCACACCCGCTCATGTAATACCTCAAACAAGAGCTTGATTAATTGCCTTATTAATACTTCTTCCCGCCAACCGCCATTGTGAGGCGGCCATCTTGGATCAACTGTCAAATTCAGGCGCCCGCGCGTACAGGAGAAAACAGTTATGTAACACGTATTTTGCCACATATTAATAGGGATTAAATATGGATTAAAGTATAATATGACAGCAAGATTGATGTTCTATTGAAGATGTATAAACGTTACGTATCGTGGATTAGCGGAACAAATTCAAAGATCTATTGTGACTGTAATAGCTGTTGCCCACAATTGTAACTCCAGGCTAATAGGTACAAATTGCTGTTTTTTTCTGATACGGATTTTTCTTTTACTATTTATCTCCAATTTTATTATACTGTAAAGTTTTCAGTTATTTTCAATCAATAAAACATGTAGATAAAGATACAAACTTAATTGCACATTAACAAAAATTAGCGGTCGCCAGGTGCTCGAAATATGAGCATTATTGATAAGTGTGAATGTTACTAAGCCTCTTTTATCAAATACCGACAAATCACTCACTGTCCGAAGGTTAACAGTACTCATAATTATTCAAATTCTATAAAAAATACATAAAAAAACACCCAAAAGTTAAAACAGAAATCTATACATATAATAAAACAGTAAAATAAATCTGTTTGTTCGGGCTAATCTCCGAAACTCCGAACTGGACGGATTCGAATGAAACTTTTTTTGGTGTATAGATACTAAGCCTGGTCAACATTTAGAACACTTTTTACTG
>DWNR01004766.1:0-10630 GCA_018250455.1 Polygonus leo
TTCCCCAATTACCAGATGATTATAAAAGTTTATTAAAATTATATAGGTTCGAAATTCACATTAATCAACCATATAATTTCTACGTCTTCCATACTAAGATACCATTAGAGACTATCAGCGTATTTTACTAATTTATAAACTTCTCCAGGAACTAATTCTGTAAATTCTTACAAGGGCCAACGTTTCTCTCTGTCAATTGAAGTAACAAAGCTTCCAAATAAAACAATTTCAGGGTGGCACCAAGATCGCGGAGATCCGACAGATTTCGGGCGCCATGATCCGGATATCGAACTGCGAGGAGCGCGAGGGCGGCAGCACCGACCGCACCATCACCATCTCCGGCAACCCGGACTCCGTGGCGCTGGCGCAGTATCTCATCAACATGAGGTGAGTCCCGCCGCGGCGCCGCTTCACGACCCCTCGCACCATCCAGCCGGTGACCTAACAGACAATACTCACCCGTCCGATACGTATCTTGCCTGGTCCACCTCTCAGATTCTGTTTATTTGACATCCTGTTATCTTCCTTCGATTTGTCTATACCTTGTATTGGGGCGTTTCGAAAGAGCTCATTTAAACGTACCTACTCGTCGTATTCTATCTTTCAATTTCAATATCTTTTAAAATCGGTACTGATTCGATATAATATTATTTAATTCATTTATTAATTATTTTTTCTTTAATAAAAATAGTATATGCTTTTTTTTAATTAATTGAACTTTTAAAAATATTTATATGAAGTATTTGGATTTTTCTTATTTTTATATATTAAAAGATAATTTATGATCTCTCTATATAACATTCATTTATAATATAATTGATTACATATAATAAAGTTAATTATACAATTTATTTTTGTTTAATATATATATATATATTATCATAATATTCGAAACTCGGATCAGCACCGTTTGTCGATCGCGATTAAAAAAATAAGACCGGAGCGTCGAGACGAGCCCACAGCCGCCTGGCCCTTTACAAAGTCCTGTCCCGCCCCCGCAGTGTGGAGCTGCAGAAGGCGAATCTGGAGGGCGGGACGAACACGTCGGGCGCGGCGAGCGGCTCGTCGTCGTCGTCGCCGCTCGCGTCCGCGATCCCCCTCGCGCAGCTGCTCAGCAAGACGGGCGCGCTGGGCGCGCTCAACTCGCTGTCGGCGCTCGGCGGCCTGTCCGACCTGCTGAGCGGCGCCGCGCCCGCCGTGCAGACCACCGGCGTGCACCGCTCGCACAAGCCCTCCCGCCGCCGGGGCGCCGCCGCGCCCGCCAAGACCTCCAAGGAGCGCAACAAGTACAACCCGTACTAGGCGCCGCGCGCCCGCCCGCCGACCTCCCGCCCGGCCTGCGATCCGACCGCGTCCCCCCTTGCCCCTCGCTAGTGACGCCAATAGCGTATCTGGGGTGTTTGGCGGGTTGCGTATCGAAATGTGGTGGCGAATGCTCTTTATCGGAATTAAAGTTCATGAAATACATTTAATATTGTACATAAAATATTGGAATATAATTGGTATTTAAAAGAGATTGCTTATAATCGTATAAATTAAATTTTAATATGTTATTCTATATGTAAATGTATTTTGGTCTTTTAAATTTCGATAAAGAAACACTTGCGGCCATATTTTCATACTCAACCAAATATATATATTCCTTATAAAGTTTCTTTAAAACTATGTTTTCATTGAGAAAAAGGCGGTCTAACATACCACGCGGTCGGATATCCTACTATTAGGGAAATAGGAATTAGGAGAAAATGCGGTTCGTTCGATTCAGGTGGGGATCCACCTAATGCCTAATGCCTAATCTAAATCCAAGACCTACCGTCACCTTTAGATCACGCATGTGAGTAACTCAACCGCATTCGGCCGGCCTCCTCCCACACAAGTAGACCCTGTCCGTGGTCCGGCGCGGGTGTAAGCCGACGAGCTAGTTGCGGGTCGTCTGAAATCCCATTATCCAAAGAAATCGAATAATCGATAGAAAGCCTGCGCCGAGGCGCATGTGCGTTTATTTGTTCCAGTTTTATCCCTTAGTTTATAAGTGAAATGCGTCAATATTGGAATCATTCTCTTATAACCGTGATCGAGCGGTCGAAAGTTTATTTCCTATTTATGAATTATGTTAAATTTTCTTGTCACCGGCAAATTTAATATGCAGTTGACCTTACGTTCTTCCTTTGTGAAAAGACTTGATGCGGTTAGGTGTATAGTGGAAATTAATATTGTGTTTCATTTATAATTCTACGAATCTCGTGTAGCTGTTCAAGGAATATTTATAATAATCGTATATATTATGTAGGGCGATAATTCTGTATTAGCCCTAGGCTCATTACACGTACACAATTACACAAAAAAATGTAACCACAATATTATTTACCACTGCATAAGTAAATATGGATTATAATTTATTAGAAATATAAGTTACAATTTGGAGTCTTTTAATTTTAGAAATTATATTGAAAATGTGCACTGGCTGCAATTATAGTAATTTAACAAGTTACGAGTCACATTAAGCTTTTAAGTTATAAGGCATGCAATTCGCCTAGTATAAGTTTTTGTTGGTATTCTATTCTTAATATAATTTTATAAATCAGATAATTATCACTTAATACAAAACCGTGCATAAGCCGGTGCGATATTTGAAAAACGATACTGAGATCAGTTAACATTGGTGTAAATGGGCATTTTTAAGTATTGCAAAAGTGATAATACAGAAAATAATGCTTCGTTCACAAAACATACCTTAAAGACTGATTACTGATCCAGTGATGGTCTAACTTCAAATATTGTACCGGAATGTAACTGTAGGTTAAATTTAAGTAAACAGAGCAGGATATAGCGGTGGTCACGGAAATGTTAGTGTGTTACAAGCACCTATTTTTTTTTTCTCTTTTTTTCGGAATGTTTGCACCAATTCAGGAAAGTTCATTTTTTACTTGGAAGTCTTAAAATACTTCGTTGAGTTTTTTATTCACGTTTGAAATCATTGTTTAGGCTTTTTGACCAAAAAAATTAATGATTTTTACAATTTTTTACATTTATTAATTGTGATTTTAAATTATCTTTTTCTCATATATATGAAATTATTATTTCAAAATGACTAATATATTAAAATACATAAAAAAGAATCACTATTTTTTGTATGACCTGATAAAAATGGCCAAAATAATACAAACAAATACGACGATAACTAGGGATCGTGACAATAGTAGTAAACGTAGAAGCTTAAAGGCTGTAGAATATACAGAGTGCTTCGCGTTCGACGATTGTATAAAACTCTATTTTAAAATGAAATACAGGGTGTATAGTTAGGACGTCAAGCCATACTTCGTAATTCTACTTAAAATCTAATAGGGTGAAGGATGTAAGAAGATAATATGTAATTCTGTGATTTTTGCCGCGTAACACTAAGACTACATAATATCACAGGCAACAACAGTTTTTTTTCAAGGGGGAAGTATTGTTTGATGTCTACTAATGATTGGGGACTCTGTATAGTGTTAGATCAAAAGTGAAATTAGAACGGATAGGGTGAATTAGTGTAAAGGTATATATATCTCAACAAAATGTTTGGTATATTTTATTTAGACAGTGTTAGGGAATTTTCCAGTACAACTCGGAAAATACTTTATGAAGTGTTTACTTGGGAACATTTGCAAGACTCGTGTAACAAGTGTATTGTAGTATTTAAGTTTTACAACATGTGTGTATGTCGTTTTAACCCAATACCTTTTCAGAATTCCATGTTTTCTTTTTTTATATTCTGACACAATAATGACACAATGATTACTAGAGTAATTCTAGATTTGTATCGATATTCTATAGTGATAATGATTTTGCCCATACACTGTCTTAAATAGTTAGTGCGAACATATAAAAATCGAGGTCCAATTCGAGTGTTTTTAATGTTAAATGTAGCTTCAGGTAGGGTAAAATTATTTGCTTGCAATTAATATTTTATTTGTAATTTAAAATCATGTTATTTTTAAGAAAATAGACGTTTTCATATCTTTTCAAAAATCTTATTACTTGCTAGTATAGATAAGAGAAAATATTGTTTTTAGTACATACTTAATAAAACAATGATAAAAAGGGTGTTTTTTATTAACCGCATTGTTTCTAACTTTTGTGATTACGCGCAGGTTAACGACTAACTATAACGACTAATTATTATAAAGAGACCCGATACACACAGTGTCCCACTCGAGACCCACGTCACTATCCTCAGCCACGCCCACTCGGCACCACAATCCCGTGTACCCGCCACGCTGAACCATCGAGTACCTACATCCCACAGCTCACTGGATCATCCAATATCCCGGTAAGAATTTTCCTTTACGTTATAATTTATGTCCGATATCCAATCGACTCGCAGAGGGAGCGCACGCGGGCGATTGTTTTTCCTATTATTTTAACTTTCACTTCTTCCTCGTAAATCCAACTCCTGCCGACACGTTATCACTTACTGCGTTAATAACTTACCAGTTTGAAATAACCGCTCGGTTCTTCGATCTGCAAAACAGTAGACGCAACATCGACGCATAAAACACTACACAATCATATAATTAAATCTAACAATTTTGGGTCGAAGCCCAAAAAAAAACAATATAGCCCTCCATAAACGCGAGGATATTATATGTTTTGATTAAACACCAATTAATCATACGTGGCTTATACTTTGTGAGGATTTTGTGCATGACGTTAATGATGAATATGTGATGTTGTATCTATATGTTTGTTGATCGAATGTACGTAGTGTTGTTGTGTGGACGGAGCACTAACGCGGGCGTGCTTGCAGGATCACGATGGAGACGGCGGGGCTGCCGCTGCCGGGCTACCACTACATCGCGCCCAACCACATCGTGAAGGCGCCCATCCACTGAAGCGGAGTGCGACCTCGACTGCCCGCACTATACTTCTTCTAGTGAACGGTGACGATGAATCTCCCGGGGGATTCGGGGGAAGCGATTGGCTAGCTGAGCGTATGTTTACATTTGTTACGAGTTTATAAGTATTTTAGATATTCTTATATTTATTCTCCACTATTTAATCGATTGGAGTGCTACGTGTCGGGGCACGTCGTCGATCGATCCGGGAACGACGGGTGAGCCTTCGTGTCTTTCGAAACGAGGAAGATTTACAATGACTGACGTTTTAAAATTTTGATCCGTCCGCGAACAGTGAACTCGTAATTTTCACGGAGCACGTATCTACTTAATTATTTTTTATGTTCGTTCGCTGTTCACGGACGATCTTTGGCATCGGGAGATTGCTGAGTTGATCGAATTTACTATGGATTTAAGCGGTCGAGTATTGCAATTCATTGAAAAGTATTTTCATTATTACGATCTATACCGATCGAGAATAAGTTGTAATGTTCAAAATGAGTCGAATGAGCGTCGGCTTCGAGTAGGTGTAGATGCGTTACAATCGACCTCGGACCCGCTGACGTAGCGTAGCGTTAGATTAGCGAACAGAGTGAGAGGGTTAAAGACAATATTTGTAAATAACATAATCGTAATTACCTGAAATTAGGTGTTACAGTAACTGCTCCTGTGCACTGGCCGTCACCGACCGATCGCATATCACAAAGAAGCTATGTTTCTTAGCAATATTGACAGTTCTGACGTGCATAACGTGCACGGGCGTGGTGTCCGCGGTGCCGCCCAGTGTGGCGCGAGCGCGGTGCGGGCCAGTGCGCGGCGCGGCTGTACGAAACCGGTGGGATCAAATCCTTTAAGAAACTTACATTAAAAGGGAGACAGATAAATGGAACTTTTGAGTGCGTCATTGATATGATCTATTAATACAAAAGACATTACATATAAAAATAGTGTTAACTGAATGTGATAGTCTTGTAACATATTTTACACGTAAAGATCTCTTACATTATTAACGCATTGTTTACATCGGCTATTGGAAATTTTAAGTCGAATAAATGATATTGGTTTAGGGATCAAAACCAAAGATTGTTAAAGTTTGTTTAACATTAATAATGTTGTGGATTTATGCTAAATTATTCTGAGAGTAGCTAACGTTTAGTAATGTAATGTAGAACGATTGATTTAAATTATTTTATTACCCTCTCCAGACTGCTCATTATATTTAGTCTTAGAACAAAAATATAGATAGTACAGCAGTAAGCGACATATTTCCAAGAAAAAAGAAAATTAAAAAAAACAATTAGGTTAAAATAGATTAAGGTAAGAATAGGACCAGTAAGTAAATGCTTTCCAGTGAATATTTTTTATTTCTTTAGAACTCAAAATAGTGCCACATCAAACAGAAACTAATTGTGCCAATAAACATTTTAAAATCGTGTTATCGCTATAATTATTGTATATTTTACATTTATACAAACACTGAATACATTCATTGGGATCGTTAGACCGGTATATAAACACCATTTAACCCACTTTATTTTGCACTCTAGATATAAGGTGTCTACACAATTAGAGTAAATAGGTATATATACATATCCCTTTAACATATTTCCCTAAAGTCTTCCCCTTCAGTATTCGTGTAATAATAATGAATAGTATTGTGCCAAAGTTGTGTCAAAAATATATTATATATATGAAAGTATTTGAATGTGACGTTGATGTTCATAAGTTGTAAATTTGTACTCGGTCGAAAATATCGGTTCGTGCTAGTCAAATTGATCTGAAATTAAAAGACATGATATTTTTTACATTCTAGTCAAAATTTTTGATTCGGTGTACTTTTTAACTTAATTTTTGAATACATATTATAGTTTATTTATTTTTGTTCGTGAATGTCAAAGTTTAATCTATTTTGCGTGCTCTCGCTTAAATGTAATTTAACTTAGCAATAAAATGATGAAATCAATTATGATAAATTAATGAATTGCGAATAAGGCAATGTATAGAGCTTTGTACTATTAAGTACCACACATGTATAAATAGAATTTATTCTATAGAAATTACTCTATGACGAGAAAGAATAAATTGTTAGAGAGATGAAATATCATAGCTGTGATTTTGGAGCGCACTTTTGTGCATAAAGTGTACGTCAGATGAAGGCAGTGTAGCTAGAATGTCAGTGTGTAGGTAGCGAGAAACGCTTTCTTAGTGTAGCCAACTTAGGGGTTTTCCCCATCAATTTGAGGGTAATATAATTAATTTAGGTGGTTTGAATGGTCGCCAGATAAGTGATTAGAGCGGTATATGAAAATATCTAATTTGGCACCAGTTTTGGGGGTTTAAAATTACTTGTAATGGGGAAAATATTTGACGAAGTTGGCAACACTGATTTTCATTGTGTTGTGCGGAGTCGGCGGTGATGCGAAACTATGGCAATTGTAACGCAATTACGTTGCGATATACAAGTATTAGTTCATTGGTGTTGTTGGTATTTACATTTAGTACAATGCAATTATAAATAAAATTAGTGGGTAGAGATAATTTGTCACGTGTATTATGTTCGTATTATAGTTTACAATACGGAATCAATATTAAAACGTATTAGCGTAGGATTTATGATTTACTATTGTTATTTTATACTATTGTTATTTTCATTTGCTCAATTAAATGTTTGTGTAAGCTAGACTCTGAAATTATTGTAATATTTGTTTTGTTGAACTCTATGTTCGACATCTAGCTTGGTTGGTATGCTTATAGTGGGCATTCGTATTAAAATGATGTAAAATATTGTTGTATGTATACGGTACTAAAATATCAATACTTTTGTTTGAATTTAATATTAGTATCGGTTTGTTTCAATGTAATATTCGTTATCTTTACATAGTAAAGCCATATTATTCCGAAAATAATTTAGATAAATTATTTATTTACAAAGATTTGACCAGCTGTAAGCGAATCTTATTTATATTACTATTATCCAGTTTTCTTAGCAAAATGGAATCATTAGATAAAAGAAAATGAAAGTGTTAGTTATGACATCCGTCACTAAATTTTGTTTATTAATTGAAACTTAATCTTATGTTCAAAGCGATTTATTGATTTTCATTAAAAATATGCCCATTATTTAGGTTTAGGTTTTATATTGACAGTTTATACCAAAAGAAAAAATATTTGTTTGCATTTTATAATGTAAAATAAATACTTAATTTAAACACCAAAAGTAAACAATTTAGTTCGAATGCTTTAAAAAATATATTGCATAATATGCCATACTACATATATTAAGGCGTAAGGTCACCAACTTTTTGTAATAGGTATTCTGTACAATATTCACTACACTAAAGTGCACGGTCGAATTAAAGCACTTAATATTAGTAATACGATTAAATTAATGAAAACTTCGTATGTTTAATTCAAAATTATAATAATGTTCCTAACACGAGCAAGTAATTAATTACTGTTATTGGACTGTTCAATAAATTATAATTAAAAAAACATTTTAATAGTTGGTGGTCTCGAGCCTATTAATTTTGTTTTGTTTTTATACATTTTTTTCTCTTGTTAGCCTTTATTGACAGGGTCGGACTGCACTGTAAAATAGTGTAATTAAATTCAATTTTAGTAAATATTTAATAAATGTAATAGTGAATTTTTTAGAAACTTCGTGTTAGCACCTGAATTTTAAATTCTTACTGCACCTTTTTGAAGTCCTTCTTATGAATTTGGGACTACTAGATAATACAAAATTTATCCTGGATGATACGTCGCTACTTGAAAACCAAGCTATCAAACTGACTTCTTATCGACTGCCAAGTGTAAAATGTGAAATTACGCTATATTAAACGATATTTTGCTATCTTCGTCATGAATTAAATCCACATACAGGTTGAGACGAATGGGTATAAAGGGTTGTGTAATTTGTTATGCGTATACAATACTCATTATATTCGCTTCAGTCCCTTTAGTACATTCTATATTTTAAATTAGAAGTACAGACATTTATGATATTGTAGTTAATCAGGGTAAATACAATACAATACAGATAGTGTCAGTTCATTTTAAGATGGTATAGTTCAAATCATAATCCGAGTGCTTAAAAATTAATGAATATTATATTTTAAACCTAACTACATTACTTGCATAAAAATGTTAATCGACATATTTTTCTTGTTTATCTTTACAATAAATTATTAAGACATAGTCCCCATGATACATAGACGTACAGTATTACTTATTTCATATGGCTTATATCTTAATCACCATAATTAATTTTGCTAATTTGGTGCAATTTTAGGTAAATAGATGCAATAATATAAAATATTATGAAGCTCTTTATATCCAATTGAATCTTGAGCTTGTTTATGTCCAACATCGGATCACTTGGTACAAGTCTTATACATGTATTTGTATGTTTTCAAAAGTGTACATTGTTAACACAGATAACGTCATATATTGTGGTTGTACTGTACATTGTTTAATGACCATTATTTGTGGATTTGTATCGACGTGGGCTGTGTCACTTTTGTTGTTTCACGTTCATTTAGAGTTAACTTAATGACTGAGTATAGTTAAGATTAAATTATCAAATTAATGGCAATAAAAATATGTCACTCGTGATTCACTAATGCAATTTCGATAAGCATTTAATTTTTAAATCACCCCAAACAATGAGCTTCACATATTATTATGTTATTTTGTATACTCATCACTGTCATCACCTATTGATCATAATATTTGTGCACCATTTAATTATCATAAACAAACAGTGGTGTTTATAGTTGCAAATTTTTACTATAGTATTTTTTTGATAAGAATTTTGAATACTCCATAATTATTTTAATGAAAATATAGCCATAATATGAACTTTGCATTATCGTACCAAATTATTTGAGGAACGGATGAAGGTTCAAATAATATGAATAATTTTTATAATAACTTATAGGATATTATCAATATGTACAAAAGATGTCTTTGTCCACTTTCTTCAAAAATGGATTTCACCTTTTACAAAAAAAAAAATCTTTGTATCTTCTTTTCTTCGATATGTGGCGTTCTCAAGATTGGAAAATTTTGTGACCAATCATAAATCGATAATTACAACTTAAGTCTTTATTACAAGTCATGTAGATATTATTAGGGTTTCACGTAACATTTCGATGTTCCCTCGTCATATCTTTCAAATATCACTGTAATTGTCGACATATCTTAATCGTTTTGTGAATTGAATTGATTATGTAATGTTAATAGATATAAATGTTGTACTTACGGTTACAGTATACTGTCATTGAAGTTAGTTTCAATATAATTAATGTTTGTTTTCATTATGTTAATTCAATAAAGTGTGTAAATAAAATAGCTTTTTTTTTATTTCAAACTCCCTTTCCACACCCTTAGCCAGACAGTAGACCTTCAAAATGCACTAAAAAGTATAAAATAATTTAAAATTTTGATTTTGGTGCCATATGCTGTCGGCATCTCCTTCTTCTCTTCATAGACCACTTGGCAACGACATCAAAATTTTAAATTATTTTATACTTTTTAGTGCATTTTGAAGTCGGTTTTATTTTTTGTATAATAATTTTTATTTGTCTATTTTTAGTGATAGATCTGTTTATTGATAGTGTATATTTTGAAGTTTTTGCCATATTACAAATTCATAATCAGATGTTCAAAACTGATGAGTTGTGATTTGAAACTAATCATGTATATTCTGCTTAGTATGCGGATAAGTAGTGTTGCGGAACACTACTTACAAA
>DWNR01004767.1:0-10630 GCA_018250455.1 Polygonus leo
AGGTCTTATAAACTATAGCAGGTAGGTTCTACGGTAGATAGGTATTCTGCGATCACCCCATTAGCACCTATCGATATTTATATGCAAGTTAAAAAAGTAATATTGACGTAGAAGAATGGATAAAAAAAATCACCGGATAGCAAAAAAAATTCACGTAACTAGCCATTAAGCCTCTTTTTGCGTCGGTTAAAAACGGACGCCTGCCGTAACGCAACTTGGGGGCATTATTTCAAAATGTACGTTAGGGGGGACAAGGGGGCGCGGGGTCAGCCGGCTGTTTGTCTATCGCCGCGTTTTCCCATTCACCGGGTGAATTTTCCGAAGCCCATCGCACCCCCTGCCTCCCCTTTGAGCCGTTCTCTCTGTATTTTTATTAACGGAATTATAGCGTCTGAATGAGTTCGTATAACTAATATCGATTAGTTTGTTTATGCGGAAGCGTTAATTATTCCTATATGTAAAAATGAAGTGTGAAAATCAATTTCACATTGTCTGTAGTTCTGTGTTTCTGTTTATTCGTAATCATCTCATTATAGCCTGATTTGCTCTGAAGTGTGAATTAAGGTTTTTAGGCCGTAGTATAATTTATATTAAAAAGGGTGATGTTTAAAAGCCGACAGAAGTATGAAAATATGTGTGCGTGTGTTTTTTTTTTAAATTTAGACAAAAAACGACGAGCGACTAAAATTATTTCGCCTTTAAAGTTTTGAAACAACCACTAGTTAATTACAATTACAACAATTACAAACACTAGTAAATGATTTGCAGCAATTTCTTAACGATCTTAGCAGTCGCAACGGTAAAACCACTACCTAAATCACACTTCTATTACTCTTCTTATGCAATTTTAAAGCTTGAAATGTAAAAATGCAATCAAGTGAACAGTTACACCGAATACTATCAGACGGTGGGCGTAGCCGCTTAAGCGCTGATCAGAACCTCATAATACACGTCAGTCTTATCGCGGCCGTGTGGCCATTAAATAAGCGATTGTTGTAAACGTACCCAATGCGCGGTTTTAGAATACGTAAGAAGGTATCTTCAGTATTTTAGACATTATGATAACTGAAGTTTATTATATCTACGCAAATATTAATATAATAATCCCGTGTCACTTTTAGAGATTTTTAGATCCATTAGATGGCGGTGTCGAGACTTTTTAAATGACGAAGTATCACTAGGCCCACTTGTATCATTATAAAATTCCTACAGATTAGCTTTATATATACTGAAAGAATTAATTTAAATAAAAACTTCTAATTTCTCTAAACACAATAAGGAGGTGGCTTTAATCTTAGTACCTATGCTGTTATCATTGTTAGTATATTTTATTGTTAAAATATTCGTAAAACTATATACATATAATCACACGCATTAATTGATGCTGTTATGGTATGCACTGTGCAATTAAAAAAAACAGTAATTAACAATAAAACTTTTTTTAGTACGTCCTATGACCCCACGCGCCTCGAATTCACCTAACGGCTTTGTATTGATACGCGATAGCATCGCTTCTGGCGTTCTGTGTTCAAAACTGCGTGCTGTTGATAAACGTTGGTTTACTGCTTATTTTAGATTCTGATTTTCGAATCATAGATCATATTTCGTAATTACTGAGAAGCCATCGTACAGTAATATAACTTTTATGCTTACACTTAAGATTTTTTCTTGCACGTCTTTTTATATTTCGAATACAACGAAAATCTTGAATTTAGGATGTCGTGGATGCTGATTAAGTGTGACTATTAAGTTGATTTCAATAATCATCAATTGTATGTCAGTGCGGTTGCACTCGTGGTTACGAGAACTCCCCATGTTATTTAGATAGTCATATTGACCAAGGATCATGTTTCGTTGCGTCTATTATAATGTTTGTGCTTAATTATCGCTATCACAATTTAGACTGCTATAAGACATAGAAATCTAAAGCACCTGGCCTAATCTAAAGGACTGTGAAATTGATCATTGACGTGTTCAAAACTCACGTAACGCGTATTCGTTTAATCAAACAAATATGTCCAATGGAAACGCGATTCGCTTCTGGCGTTCGATATTCAAAACTGCGTTGTTCCTGATTAATGTGCGCTTTATCGGCTACGTTCTAGCGTTAACCGGCTACTCGAATTTGAATTTGGAATTACAAATGAAATTGCCCCTTTTTGTTTGCTTTTTGCTGTAAATTTTCTATTCAGCCAAGTTGAAATGTATGGACGTGTCTATAGACTCGATTTCAATGACAAATGACAGTTTTTATTTATAAACATAGTGATCGCAGTTTCGTTTCACCAAACAAAATAAATTTAAACAAAACTGAAATATGTTTATCTGGATTTTTTTAACTGTTCTGCAATTTTGTACGTTCTATTCCACGCAAAATTAGAGGAATTAAAATGGTTCTTTTTATTGGAAAATATACAAGTTTTCGGACTTGTCATCAAAATATTATCGTTTTTGATTCATCAAATTAAATAATTCTTACATACTTTTCAACACATTTTCCGAACATGGCTAGACCACGAAGCCAGAAGATATGAACATTTGGTCTCCGCAACACGAGGCGTATCTATTACGCAGTTTATGTTGCATATACAATTTGACAAATGGCGGGGCCGGGAGTTTTACCGTACAAAGCTATTACATTGCACTACGCTAAGTCAACAGTGCGATCGCGCCTCGTCCGCCGCGGAATTCCTCTGATCAAATATTCACTGCCCCGTGCGAGGCAGTCCAAAAACCGGATGGCTATAGGTACATCGGTTTCTATGTAAAAACTGCACATAGGTCTGTCAAAAAATATACTGCGTTGAAGTGATATCTTGGTCGTTAAATTGACTATAAATATATTTAAACATTTCTTAGTTCTTTTAGGATTGACAATAACAATTGCAGAAGTAAACTTGGTATCATAATCCTTTACGAATTAGGTGAGATTTTTTGTATAACACCGTTATTTTACCACAACGTTACCTGAAACAACTTTTTGTCATTAAATTAAAAAAAACATAAATAACTGATCGAAACTCAAATATATATAATCATAGGTAATTAATATTATTATAGTCTATTAATATTTATAGTCGATCTGTTCTACTAGATATGTTCCTGTTTAAATTTGAGGTTCCGTATAAAGTATCTGTTTTTGTGCTCTATGCATTTACTTTTGGCTAATCTATAGGGTGGATGTTATAATGAAAATATTATACACAGTTAAGTGATTCAATTAGATGAAATTACAAGTGGTAATAAATAAAAGATTTTTTAAACTTTATATTCCATCACGTCAAGAAAGAAATAATACATATATACTTTTAATCAGAAAGCTATTAGTAATTACCACTATAGTATAGTTTTTACCGCTAATCAATCAAATCGTTCATTGATGTTCAATGTGGAAGATGGTAGAATATAAGAAAGTAATAAATTATTATTAGTGTAATCATCTATTGTATTATAAATAAATTCCAAAACTAAACCAAAACATCTTCGGTACTGCCAAATTAATCCGTGCGGCCGATGTATTGATGAAAAAAAAGCGTGCACAATCGAGAACAATTCTATGAGAATCACAAAAAACGACGTCGCTATAAAACCAGCGCTCTTTTATTACATAGACGCACGTACGTCTGATTATTTGAAAATTCATGTTCTGTCCACCCCTGTCCACCCACAGACAAAATACGGGTGTATACGAAATTCGAACGGTTTTATTCCGGACTAGCGAAAACCGGTTCATACCGGTACTATATACATACCTGGATAGATATAGTAAGTTTAGTAAAACCCGTAGGCTGTATGCAAAACTGGTTAAATGATGATCAAATTTTGTAAAACTACACGCAACGTTACGAAGGCAGGTTTTGTCGTTGTGTGAATATGATTCGCTGGTGCGTTTGTGCGGGTGCGGCTTCAATTATAATTTGGTAGACAAACAAATGGCTTCATAAACCATCCTTTGTACTGTTTGTACTATGAGACAATACTTACATGTAGAGCCGAATGTACACGTTTATTGCGGACGTCACTTAATAAAAATATTTTTGCCGCAAAACGAAGAGAGGAAAATAAAATTTAGCATAAAATGCGGTTTAATTATTTCGATTAGGTTTGCTAATTTGAACCCAGAGTTTCCAAAAGTTCACCTTACTTATCTATCTCATATTATATTCATTTTCTGTATCTAATATCTAATATTATTTAATTGAAAAACTTTGTGAAGTGACTTTATGAAGGATTCATGTTTTATACGGTAGATTTTTGGCAGACTGTAAATCAAGCCGATTTTAAAATGCCAGCTTGCTTACCATTTTTCTACATTTAAAGAAATAGAGTTTCTTTCTGCGTCAAGGAAAAAATCGAACTTCGAACACCGAATCTAATGTTGTACTAAGCATGAGCAAACCTGCCACTGAGCCATCACACCGAAGCACGCATGCTCGTTTAAAACTTCATTTTCACAAAAAAATACGGAATCCGCGAACTCGCGTCGAATCATTCTGCAAACTCTCTCATAAAGAAAGCCTTTTGTCCAACAGTGGGCTGATAATAGCCGTTTTCTATCCGCGATGTAAAATGTGGTGTATTTTTGATATTTGTTCTTTTGTTTTAAAAAAGAAAAGTAGCAGTAATGATTGAGTGAGCTTAGAAACAAGTGTACGGGTATTATTATGGCAATATTTCTGTAGTTATTGTTTTGCAACAGACGTTTGAATGCCCTACTTATGCTATGGACTCGTATTTGCAAAGTACAATGTGTTCATTTCTACTGAGTAAAATTGTAAATGCTCTCTTACTAATATCTAAACCCAACCTATATCTACAAATTATTTTTATATTCCTACGTAATCATAATTTAATATAATAATTTCATGAAAGACGTTAATATATTTTTTAAATTTTTTATGTTGCTTTCATTGAAACGTACATAGATAAATACCTAAGTATGTATATTAACGTTTTTGGAAAGTTGCATTGAGTTTTTAAATAATATATATAGACTTACCATTAATATGATTTTAGACACTTATCCGGTGAAAATTTGCCCGTGGCTCTCCGATTGATCTGAAATGAAGGAAAATTTGATTTAATATAAATGTGAAGATCATTTGAATTAGCATGAACAAGTACAAATTTTTAGGATAAAACTAAGAAATTTATATATTGGGTCTAAGTTTGCGTTTCTATGAGTAAATCAGTTTTAAGTGAAATATTCAAGTTACATTTATCGGTTTATTTCCTTATTTTTTAAATCAAATATGAATGAAAAATGAGAAAATGTTAATGGGATATGTAGCAACGTATGATGAATGCACTTAGTATTAGGTTCGTGGTCATTTCATAGTTTTACCAAACGTATAAATGTCAAGCCACAAGACTCGAACACACTTTGAAAACACTTTCTTTTTGAGGGTCGCTTGTAAACCGTTAAAAATCCTAATAACCAAGGTAGGTTATCGATAAGACGTATCGATAGGATCAATACGGGCCGCCACGTGCGCTCGACCACCCGGCGCGTGCGCGTGCGCCGATATCTATGCTTTTTGATTTTTTGTCTAGCTTCCGATCTGTCTAATCTATTACCCCTATGCGGATTTGACTATTTTTTAAGAATCACATTGGTTTATGTTCAGTTTTTATAAAATGCCTTGTCGTGTGCAATGTGCTAATGAAATTATTTGCTTAAGGTAACTGGTATTTGAAAATCAAGAAAACCGCGCTAGACTAAATATAAATAACATATAAAGAATTTACCGTTGAAAGCATTTCATTTATGTACAAACTACCTCTATCTAAGTGTTACTTTTATTCTAATGGAGGTAATATTAAAATAAAAAGATTCTATATTTTCTAAGTTAACTATGCTTCATGCTTTTATTGTATGCTTGTTAGTAAGATAATGAATTACAATTAGCTCTTATGATATCTTTGTTAATCTGTACTTCCTCATGTGTAATGAGTTAAACATACTTTAGGTACATTTCCTTCACAGTGTGACTGTAATAGTGTGAAAGAAGCCAAAAAATTGAAATTAAATTGCAAATATGAGTAGGAATAAGTAGTAATCTGGAATCCTCACTGTAGTGGGACCTACTCATGTAGGAGGAAGGCCGAAAGGAAGTTCGTAAGAAATAAATCGTAAACGTGTTAACATGATGGGTAATTACGAACGCTTAAACCTCAAAAGGGCCATACAAAGGGTCTCCAGGTGTCGTGGGCGCGCGTTAAAGTGGCCAGTTGTTAGGCCCTTCAAGAACGGAAGTAAGTACGTAATTTGGTTTGTGTTGCTGATTTATTAATGTTCATAAATATAAACGGTGAATCAGTGGGAACATCTGTTTGTAGCTTATTGTGTCGGATCTGTAATGAATATTTATTTTGAGGCGCGTATTTGTAATTTTGTTGCACTTTAAGGCCGTTTCCTAAATATTTTTCAAACGCGTAGTGTATTAAATACTTAGAATACAAAGTAGAGAAAGTACTTTACTATGAAATAGATTCTACCTCGCGTAAATTATAAACACATTCTATTTTTTTCAATATCGTCAAACGTCTTCTAAAAACATTTACGTGCTAAATTACCCGAATCAAGGATAATATTGTCAACAAAAGAACAGATTTTGTGCAGATGTGGCAATTCTTGCCCATTTAACTTTTGACTTCCGAATCGAAAGTGTTTTTTTTTGATGTGGTGAAACGTTTATCGATTTCGACTACATATAAACTTTTAATTATAATACCAGAAAGTAAAAAGAAGGATAAGAATCCTATTTTTCCTCTATCTTTATATATTTTATTTCGCGTCAAAAGTTATTGAACGATTTGAAAATGGCCAAGTAAAGATGTATTTGTAATAAAATCATTTATTATAATCGGGTTAAACGTGGAACATTGCGTTGCAACACATTATGACCATCCTGAAATGTAGACTACGTAATGTCTAATGTAGAGTTTCCTGCTGCCTTTGTCTTAAATTTCATAAGCCACTGGATCATTACTAACACGTGGAGTACATTTTCGTTTAGTATTCTAAATAAATAAGAGAAACGTATAAATATTTATTTGCTCCACTAAATTACAAGTATTCCTTCGCTACATCTTAAAACAGCATCCACACATCCGGAAGGAGCGCTTCAAGTCACAAAAGCACTTCAATGCTCGCCATTAATATTTATTTGCAGTGACATGCGGGCGATTGAAGAAACCATTCTTAGAGCCCCTTGCCACAATAGAACAGTAGAATTGGTCTACTTGGCCCAAATTACCAGTATCCCGCATCCTCGCTCCCCTGCTGACACGAATTAACTAGACAAGTTTTTTCGCAGAAGCCAAGACCCGACCCCATGCCGGAAGTCTAAATTCAAAAAAGATGGTATCTAATTGCTCCTAAATGTATGTCACCGATCTTTTGAAGATTCATAAAGTGTAACTCGATATTGCAATTACCTACTTTTTGTTACAAATTGGTATCAGTCAACATTACGCCTCGCGGTAGCCTTCACAAATAAAGCTTCTTTATCATGCTAAGTTGTTTAACGCTGCCAAATTATATGTTATCGAAACTCTGAACAACCCTTCACTTATCTCGTCATCAGACACTGCGACGTTTCACCGCGACCTGTCAAAGCATAAAAATGTATCGCGTTTAGGGTGTGTCCACACGCCCACTTACAAGACGTGTGACGTCACCGGAACTGACGTAAGGAGGTCGTCTCACCGATCTTGAATGGGACACGCACACATTCTTGCGGTGCACGTATAAGACGTTACGTGTGTACGTATGAATGAACGTACGCTACGCTTACGTAGCGATAGTGTTGTCGGACTTGAGCTATTGAGATTGGCGTGCGGCCGTCCGCTGGACAAACGCGCTTGATAGACGACATGAAACTAATTGAATGATGTCAGTTACTGTTGTGGACGGGAAGCAAATTAAAAGTTCTAGCGGCACTCGGAACTAGCGACGTCTAATGAGCGAACATACGAATCGTTTACCCCATCATAAAGTCTCACTTGACCGCGCCTAGAACAATTGGACTCGAAAAACTGTTCGTCATTTCCGAATTTTAATGAGCGAACACGTTACGATGAATGACAGGAGCATTGGACCCTGTGCCAAAACCATAATACACCGGCAGATTGTGAAGTTTGAAAACAACTTTCTGTTGTATTTTAAACCTTAATGTGTTGGCTTATGACGTTTGTTTAGAATTAGAGGTGTTTGGTTGTGTAAACGACACACTATCGGTATGGGGAATACCGAGGGGTGCGCGGGCAGGTGTGAGGCCAGATGTCTTGAACAAATTGCTGTGCCATAAGGTACTGTATGGACACACCCTTACTTTTGTGGTGCTTGGCGTGTGCCAAGGTTTAATTTTATGCTTGATTACGAGTCGATTGGGGACTACTAATTAATGGTTACGAGATGAAGGACTCCAGAGTTATGAGTGCTCTGTAGTTATACTGCTTCTTAGTTACCGAGCTCGTTAAAATGTTTCTGAGATAAAATGTTTTGTTTTGCAGCAACTCAAGTGAATGATGTCATTGAATTTGTTTGCCGACGGTTATAAATATTCTTCTTTTGAATTAATCGAACTCGAACGTCTTCTTACATAATAATAGTTAGATATAAACACTAAATAGTAGTGATACCTACGATACAGAGAAAAAGGTGGAAATCAAAATAAGCCGTAACAAGCTTTGCAAATGTTAGAATGCTTTATTAATTTTTTAATGTTTAAAATATTGCTAATTTTGTACATATTTCGATCAGATTTTGTTGGAATACATTCATATTGTATCGCCGAGGTAGTATTTACTTTATAGTGAGTTTCATAATACGATAACAGATTAACAGCATAGTGCAGATGGCAGAAAGGAATAGCATAGTCGCTTATTTCATTTTTATCCACACATTGTCTTGCCTGTGTCCGGCACAAGCAATCAAAAGCACAAAGAGTTGTTTTCGAGTGAGCCCTCCGCAGGCTTCTGCGTCGTATCTCCGTAATTGGCTTCGATTTCGATACCTTTTGTTAGTCCCGATTGGTTTTATTCATATTCGCGGATATCTTCGTTAAATCTTGTTCGTAATTAAAAGATTTTTTGCTCGCCTTTAGATGAAAGTGACTGAAATGAAACTCAAATTCTAATTTATCTATCTATGTAGAACAATGTATGAATAAACATCACAGTTATCTTTTCTTTAGGGTAAATCCGAAATTCAGATTTGCATTTGACCTTATACCACTTCTTGAGAACGAGTAAATTTCTCTTTGATATTTCATAGTAGGGTTTAAAGTATTCTGAAAGTGTAAGAAATGGGAACATAAAAAATAAATTAAAAATAACGAAAACAAATTATATTAATAATAAAACTTGTCTTAGACGACTTTTAGATTTATATGTTAGTTTTGATGAATTAAACCTTTGGAAAATCGTCGTACAATTTTTGTTAATTACACAACTAATAAATAACAATTACATTAAATGCTTTTTGATATTATATGATAGGAGGATAAAAATAAATTGTTATAGGTATGTTTTATTTATTATTTATGCATCTTATTTTCGTTCTAATATTATTCGTATCAATAAGCTTAGCGCAATGTGCAAGGAGAGCTCAATCATCCACGCCACAATCCAAAAATTTGAACATAACCGTCGTACGCGCATGACGCTTACGACCCCCGCGAAAGGTGCGCGCAACCATACAGGGGTACCACCCCTATTATCTTTAACATTCGAAGTCTGTTTGCAAGATAAAGGCAAGGGGAGCCGGGGGGTGATTTTCTTTATTCTTCACCCGGATTTATTATTATTTTTTAGATATTATTACTGTGATTGTCGAGCGGCGCGTGCGCACATGTCCCGCCACCCCATCGAAAGCGTAATGTAATGCTCTTACTGTTTTTGTATTTACTCTTTGCTTTTGTTCGGATTTGAAGGTTACTTTAGTGGTTCCTTGTTTCGGTTTTATTATTCGACGTTTTGTTAATGTTACAATATTTAAGACCGTAATTGCATTTATGCGCCAAATATTGATCAAATTATTAAATGTTAAATACTCATACGGCATTAATAGTAACCTTATAGTAGAGTGGTCGAAACCATTTAAAACACCTGGGGATTATGACAGAAAAAATCAGCAGTAGGAAACACAAAACGTAAAGGTGAATCGTAGTACCGTAGTAACAAATTTAACTTCCATATTGCGAAGAGGGCCTAATTTCTTACAATGAACGGAATAAGGAACAAAATTGCCTTTAAATTATTCCCAAAGCAGCAGCTTAGGAATGTCTACCGAAACACTTGTAAGAATCTATTGAACCCTTGTCACAAAGCTTTAAGATCCATATCCGCTCGTATTTCAACTTGAAATTGTAAAGATGCACCGCACAGCTGATTTTGATTGCACCTTACCGTAATAAAAAACTCCACAAGGCAAACTGGACTATATCCTGAGTCTCTAAAGTTGGAAATCGATGGCATCTTCAGATATTCTTGCAAGGTACTCCGGTTCTTTAAGACTGCCTTTACTCACTTTTTCAAGCGAAAGTCAATCGTAACACTTTAACATTAAAGTACGATCTTGCTTGTCGGTTTCAAGGCACGTGGAGATGGTATCACAGATGGTGTT
>DWNR01004768.1:0-10630 GCA_018250455.1 Polygonus leo
CCTCTCCATACCGAAACACAATAAATTGCTTCACGGAGGATTATGAGGGTGGCGGTGGTACCTCCCCGGTCTAACTACATGAGTTCTACCACCTGGCAACTGGCACCTGGCTTGCCATATTCTAACTAAAGATGTAAGTTACTCGATACTTTGCCAGGTAGAAATAGTGTACTTCGACCAGGGAGGTACCTCCGCCATCATCATAATCCTGCGTGAAGCGCATCTGTTATCAAACTTAGGTATGATTCAATCGTACTTGGGGATGATTACTGACGTCTATGGATTACTGATGTCACGGCAGTGACCAATTACGATTAGGTGGACTGCATGCTCGTTTGCTACCTTTACACGATAAAAAGACTTGGATGAAAAACAGATTTGTGTAATATATTTTGTTAATAAGTCGATTGTTTTTATTCAAATACTTTTAAAGTCAAATAATTGATGTCTTATTCGCGCTTATATCTGAAACTATTTACAAGATTTTTTCCGTAGACGCCGTATCTTGAGGATGTTTACAGACCATTATCCCAAAAAAATAAAAAGTTTCACGGCAAAAAAAGTAGCAGGAATGAGCTACTATTCCAATGTTTCAATTGTTTACAGGTGGCGGTCGGTGGTCGTTTTCCGTTAGACACGTGGTACGGCGACAATAACGTTTCCTCGCAAAACAGTATTTCGTATGTTGATTCCGAAGCGCCATCTAGCTCGCCGAATTATAAGATTGTCATGACGGGGGAAGCTTGGAAGGTAAGTTGTAAAGTTATAACGAAATAGTAAATTGTAACTAATAGTTGTAACGTTGCATTAGTGATTTATATAGTATTTTTACAGTAAAATATTTATGGAAAGTAGTGCAGCGAACGGTAGATTTTTTATATTTAAACCTAGCAATAACGCAGACGTGCCAACTGATGGTAAGTGCCGCCATTGCCCATAGACATTTGCAGCACAAAAGAGGTCATCAATGCATCGCCAGTTCTGGTAGTCCATAAAATAATTTAATGAACCCTAAATTGAAGTAACATATTACTTAAGGTTTTGGTATATAAATGAGGAATAATGTTTAGTTATATTATTTGCGTATAAATTAAATAAACCTTTATGTGAGTCGCACTTACTGACTAGACGGGAATTGCCCCCACGCTTTGGCATTTGAATACTTTTCGCTTCTATACCGTTTTTCTGTCAATTTACATTACTCAGTTAAAAAATAACTCGAGTTAGTTCTCTGTATTATTTTCACGAAATCCTGGGCGTAACGTGGTGATAAAAACTTGGGTAATGAGCTTTGGTCCATATCAATTTCTTATACTATTTTAACATTTCTACTTTAAGGTCTTCATTTCTTACACATCAGGGAGGATTAGCAATTGCCATCAGTACTTTATTCTGGAACTTACATACAATTTGTATATATGTTATAGCCCCAAATCTAAGGGTAATTAGCCCATACGAGTAGTCGACATCTGTTTATATATGGAAAACATTATTGCGATCAGTCAACGAAGAATAGCATACCCAGGAAATTGAACTTGTGTTCTGTAGTGTTTATACCCTTTACATATATTGGATGATAGTCCATTCTATTGGTGAAATCAATGTGTACAGACTTAGCTTTAATTAACTTGATACCTGATGGTTTTTTTAGTCTATACGTTTACATGATTTATTACTGTTAGTCATTTTCATAGCTTCAGCGTTAGTATCCTTAGTAAAAGTTGCAAGAACATTCCTCTGTCTCTGGTGTAACGCAAATACATACTAGATATAGGACCGGATCTAGTATATGGCCTTGTGGAACACCAGCATTTATTTTCTTAAATTTAGAATATGCATCACCTTGCACACTATTATATAACATGAACACTATTATATAGGATTCTAAAATATCACTGGATTGTCTGGGTATAATTTCCTTAGTAATTAGTGAAGATCTTTAAGCTAAACTTTATGAATTTACGAATGCATGAGCCATTTCTAAGAAGACTGGAGTATATCTTCGTGTATTTCATTGTATTTTTTCTCTATTATAAAAGAGATAATTAGCGATATATTGGTAATTCTATGAATATGGTCTGTTCTTCAATGATTTTTCTAAGCGCACCTGATGGTCTGGGATGACATTTTTAGTTTTTAGTATGAGTTTCGACTTTTGTTAAAAAAAAAATTCTAATATTGGATTCAGGGAAATTGATCTATATGATGCGCTTTGTGTGGTGGCTCTCCCGCCATTGATATAATCTAAATAAGGTATTGATAATAGTTGTCAGGTCATTTCATTCTTTTAGTAGCTTAACATAACGAAAATGCAATACTGTGAATTTTTAATCGAATTAGATGTTTTTTTCGATATTATCATTAGTCTATGATTTTCTTGTATAGCTTCTTTTCTTCTTCATTTGAGTAAGTTCCAGACAGATTGTTGGATAGTTTTGCAACTAAAATTGAAACTTTCTACGTCAGCCAACTTCGTTAGCGTGTCCTACCAGCATTTGACCAGTGTTGCCAATTTAGCGGCTTTGTTGCCAGAAATGACGACTTTTGGTGTATCTTTAACGACAAGAAAAAAGCTTTGACGACAAAAATATTTAGCGACTTAACTGACGACTTTTAGAGAGCGACTGTAATTAGTTTTTTTTAAGAAAATTATTGTATTTTTTCAATTTCCAACGACATACTTAAATTTTGCGATCATCGTCATAGTAGATAGTGTAACTGTTGAAAGTGATGTGTAGTAGTTTAACGATAAAATAAATAAATACCTAAAAAAGGTCTTCAAGGCTTTCAACATACTTTTAACGACTTTCTAGCGATATGTTATATTAATATAGCGACTCTAATTGAGATGGAGTTGGCAACACTGCATTTGACCGCGTCATTTGACGTCTTTGCAGACGCTACGCGAGCACTGCGCGGGCGCGATAGGCAGAGTGATCGAGCGCGGCGCGGTGTTCGCGCGCATGTCGCCCGACCAGAAGCAGCAGCTGGTGCTGGACTACCAGGCGCTGGGGTACTACGTTGGTGAGTATTTTTTTGCATACCTACTATACCACCACAGTTTAATATAAATACTGATAGTAGATAGAGGCTGGTTTTTTTTAACAAAATTTGTCGATTGCTTGTTAAAAACATTACTTAAATTACCAAAATAGCTTAATAAAAAAGAATTTTAGACTTAGGATACACTTTACACTGAAAGTACGTTAAACTCTTGGAGTAAATATTATGTGAAAATTTTGTGTCAATAAGGTATTTACTATAAGTAACTAAGCTTCAAGACACCAAATTAATGTTTTATTTATTAAAAAAGGTACTCAATGAATAATAAGGTTAAAATTAAAAGATTTTATTTTAAATCTATTAACTATGAAAGTCGTCTTCTCTAGTATTTTATATTTTTATTAAACATCGTATTCAACAGGAATGTGCGGTGACGGCGCGAACGACTGTGGCGCCCTCAGGGCGGCCCACACCGGCATCTCGCTCTCCGAGCTGGAGAGTAGTGTGGCCGCGCCCTTCACCTCCGCGCACCCCGACATCGTGTGCGTCGCCCGCGTGCTGAGGGAGGGTCGGGCGGCCCTCACCACCAGCTTCGGGGTCTTCAAGTTCATGATCGCCTACTCCTTGACGGAGTTCTTCTCGGTCGCCCTCCTGTATTACTTCGACTCGAACTTAACCGACTTCCAGTTCCTGTTCATAGATGTCGCCCTGATTGTTAACTTCGCGTTCTTCTTCGGCATGACGGAGGCGTACACGGGCAAGCTGTGTAAGGTGCCGCCCTTGACGTCTCTGTTGGGGATGGTGCCTCTGGTTTCCTTGATCGGCCAGATGCTGTTAATAGCGATCGCTCAGTATTTGAGTTATTTAGCGCTCGCTCAGTTCCCCTGGTACGTGAGGCACACGTACGAGGGCGAGGAAGCGAATGAGTGTTGGGAGAACTACGCAGTTTTTACCGTCTCGATGTTCCAGTATATAACGATGGCAATCGTTTTTAGTCACGGAGCACCCTATCGACGATCCGTGGTCACCAATAAGCAACTGATGGTCAGCATGCTGGTCATGACCGCTATATGTCTATACGTCACCCTCGCACCGGCTAAGTGGTTAGCGGAATTCCTCCAATTAAAAATGCCCAAAGATAATCTAATGTCCTACATAGTGTTGGCGCTAGCGTCGTTCAATTTCACGATTGCATTATTCTTCGAGAGAGTTATTGTACAGAATTGTATGGAGAAGCGGCAAATGGTACCCAAATGTGTGAAAGAGAGGCAGGTGAGGAAAACTCCCCATTTGCTAATCAAACGACAGTTGACGGATATGGATTATTTGGATAGTAGAAGCGTTGTCAACTTCGATTCGGAAGTACGCGTTGTATATTCGGGAAGCAATGGATCTTGATATCGGATATTTAACACGAAATACTGGATACGGCGGTATAAACGATACGCGAAAATTAATTTTGATTGACGGGGGGTATCTGTAGGGTTTAGGCGAAAAAAAGCACTATAGACTAATTTTTGTCAAATTTGACGTGTATAGAAAAATTGTTACTAAATTTGTTAGGTATATGTATACGTGATTAATATGTGATTTTCAGAAGTATTATACATACGATTATGTATTGAAATTTACCTCTGTGTTGAAAAGATGCTTTTCAACTTAAAATGTTTTAGTTTTAAGTATATCTTAATATATTCGTCATATTTAACTTAGGATAATGTAACTCATAAATTTGACTGGGTCTCACTCTTCAATAAATTTCAATGCAATTATAATTAAATAAATATTACTTTGTCACATTTAAATCTGGAAAATAATTACACACTCTATTTTTTATGTATCGCGGTAGGACATATTCCACAGAATCATTTTTAATAATTTATTGGTTAAGTATGACAATCTATTGAATTAATTTGTCTACAATGTAAAAAGAAATTGTAACAAATGAGTTTAGCCAGCCTACCATATACATGATGTAAACATTTTGTACTGTATAATCCCGTTTACCTTGACCTAATTCAAAAACGAAACGTCATTTTTAGCACAACACACACGTGTCCCATATAAACTTTAAGTTTAAACTATTTTAATCGCTATTTTAATTTTCTAAATGTTACTATTTTCGTCAGTACCCGTTATATAATAAAATTAATAATCATCCTTTTTGCCTCGTCGTAGGCGGGTGGGTAAAATTATATAAATTATCATTCGATTTTATGAATTTCTTATCTATTTGTTGTTATGCATTGGGCGTAGGTTTCATTTTTCCAAAGTCGACTTTTAATTTTTCAATTTTCTTGTTCCCTCTCGCGAACGCTCTGGAACATATTTCTCAATGACGACTTCGATTTGTTACATTTAATTGCATTTAAAATTTGTTCACAAATAATAGTTATTTTTGCTCTTATTCGCATTTATGATTAATTTTGACTATGGTCACCATTACTAGGTTAAGAATTTAATTGTGAAAACATTTAATAATATTATTTTTACTAATTATTAATTCTCAACTTTATATGAATTATTATTTGTATTAGTATTTGTATTTTCATTTTCAATTTTTCTTTATATGTCAACTCAACTAATTTTATTATTGTAAATTGAATTACTAAAATTATTATATGATGAAAGTATTATAAGTATTTTTTTCGAATTATATAATGTCCTATTATAAAGCATATTGTGATATATGAATTGACGTACATATTATTAGTGCCTTATTATTTTGTAAGATAAATTTAATTAGGCAATTATTAATAAAAAAATAACATAAAACAAGATAAACATTCCTGAGTGAGCGATGCTATGTAGTTCAAATAAGCGAAGTAGAAGCTATGTAATTAATATATATATAATAGTCATAGGGACTGCCGAGATATATATATGCCTTATAACTAAAAACAACCATAGTCTCTATGTCTTAAATGACAATATGGTAAAGTGGTCAACACAAGTTAATAATGGTGTTTATTGGGTAATGTTTGACGCTGTGTAGCGATTTTTCTATTAGTGACGATGCGTGAAAGAGAGAGCGCGAAGGGCGAGGTTTGGGACGTAGCACTGTCGCTGAGCACGTCCAATGGTTCTTTGCAGCTAATACGATTTGAGGTTACTCGTCAAGTAGTTGTAAACTATTTTGCAATATCTTAGGCGTAGATATGCTGATGACGCGCTATCAAGCATTTTTTTTACCTTGCCCATCGTTGCTATAGAAGTTTTCACTTCAAAAAGAAACATTTTGAGCTGTAAATTATAATTATTTTGTATGTAAATGATTTTTCGCTAGTACCAAGGTCTCAATAACTTGTACGTACCAAAAATAATTATAACGCTCGACATTTCCTGGACACCTTATTTTTTTAAGAGGAAGGGCTTATAATCCTCTACAGTCCTCTGTCTTATTTCATTTGTTTTCAATGACCACAGTGAAATGTAGCGATGTGATTGAGCTACCCACTACTACTATATAGCCATAAGTAAGAAATCGATTAAAAAAGGTAGCTATATTAAATGGGTCTTATTTTAGATTCTCTTAATCATACATTGTCCTCATGGTCGACGTTGGAGATTGGCACTAAATTATGAAGGTCAATAACTCAATGAATTGTTTGTTATTTTAGTTTTATACTAAACTTATATATTATGGCAAATTTTGTTAGTATAAATCCTTCACTTTTTCCATTAATATAAAAATAAACACTTTTTCTCGTTGATAGTATTTTAATTGTGACGAATATGCCCAAGATTTTTTATCTTATAAATGTAGATAGATAGATAGATGTATACTCTGTATTGTTTCACACCACATTGTATACAGAAAATCACATAAAGGTACCATATAAGCACACAGTCCATCTAATGAAAATTGATCACTGTCGCCCGTAGATATATGTTCAATCGTACCTGAGGTTGGTTAACCTGTCTGTCTGTAGTTACAGATGCGGTGCTATCCCCTGAGGACAGAGATATTTGCCTTGTGTAAGTATAGCCAGCAATCCAAAAATTGCTTTATGAAGGATTAGGAGGTTGGCGCTGGTACTACTTCGGTCGACATATCCGAGTTCGTTCAGTTTGAATTTGGTAATATCCTATCAGTCCTTTGTTTTTTCTGATCTATACAAAAGACGTATTTATCTATTCGATCACTAATGTCTTATGTTTGATACATAGGAAGAAAATATTCGTAGTGAACGATTAAGTTTTTGCTATATTAATGGATGATAAGTTATGCAATAAAATACAACAATATTCGCAATAATATTTATTACTAAAAAGCAATAAATAAGGTGAAGATAGACTCTATCAATAAAATTAACAAAAGTATTTTTTTAACTTTCACATGTTTTCTTTTTATTTTGGCATCACAGTACATTCAGAATTAAAGTTAAAATGACAATAATTGTGTAATTATTGTATTTCAAATGGAAGTTATGAAGTATTTTTAACACTCAATAGTAATTTTAAAGAGAAATATTAGTAATATCCACAATTACACTTAACTCATTTCTCTATACGTGAGAGCAATAACAGGCTATTAACAAATTGGCTTTTTAACGCATTTTATTCGTAGATATTATTATTTGACGTATTGTATTGTAGTGCGGTCTTAGCAGATGGAGATAATCAGGTTGGCCTAACATATTTGCGTTAAATATTAGCATTTAGCGAAATCTTTCCGACTAATGCCCAAGAATTGTCTCTGTCTGCCTTTTTGCTCTCACGTACACATTTCAAATGTATAAATATTATTATAACAACGATGATTAACATTCAAATTTGTAAACAACAAATATTTATAAAAATTTAATGAAACATCCAATCATACGAACACATTTAATGCGAGTGTTGAACACCGATAGCATTTTATAGATATTACAAAATATTAAAATAATAGCAATAAAGTTAATGTTAAAATATAAAATAGTAAATCTTATACACTTAGGTGCAAATAGGATTACATAGGTGATTTGTGACGAATGTGGAACATTTTTGATTAAATTACGACATTAATGCTGAATAACATAAATATAATATATAAATAAGAAAAAATAAAATAATATTGCACATTTCTGATTATATTATTAAACGATGTTACAAATTATTCTCAATTATCTATATTATATGGAGGTAAATAAATAAAATAAAGTACATGAAAATAATTAAAAATTAGCCTGACGTTGCAGGTATAAAAATCACAATAAATAAATATATTTATTTTTACCCAGCATTAAAGTTGTATGGACACCATTAGAAGTAGACACAATCTTTGATCACCGTAAGCACCTCTACAATATAACACCACACATCTCATCGTCTTTACATAAAAATGGACAAATTATACAAACAGAAACCATGTTCATGTGACAACTAGTAACTATTTCTCCAAATATAACTCCATTAAAAATAATGGATTGTGTCGATAGTAGTGTAGGTTATTACTGCAATATAAAACATTATTTTATATTTTGTATTAATTCAATTTTCGATATATAAATATTTTTCATCATACAGCGCATTATTTGCAGTTTTTAGCGGTGTATTGATCTTAATTTGTTTCAATCTTCTTTGTTTCGCTTTGTCACATTACACGATAGGTCTGCTACATTTATTTTAGGCGGGTATAAATTTACGGAGCACGTTATTAACCATGTTTCGCTTATTATAAATGGAAGGATCCTCTAGAATACATGGCAATATATTAACGTATAGGGAAGCTGTAAATTGGGGGACTAAGGTACTCTATATCTAGAATAATCAGCGACTTCTTAAGTTTTTTAAACTTAAAACACGTCGCCTATGGCAACGGTTCTATTTAGTATAATTAATTATACTTTAAATTGAGTCAATTATTGAGTTCAAGGGTCTAAAGACATGTTGTTTTTACAACACTATGGTAACACTGTCATAGTAATAGGCGCTGAGAAACGCTATCAGCGTCTCTATAAACGCACCCGATTGTATCTCTTGAAAATATTTCACATTAGGCAAATTAAATAATTGCACATCATTTGCTTTAGATTGTTCAAGATTCAATGGCTATAAATAGTCTATCCTGCGTATTTAGGTGGGAATTAAAAAATATATTTTATTTATTTATAAAATATGGTTTACCTAATGTGTAATATTTGCTCACATAATTACGGTTCTACTCCTAACCGATCAGAGCCTACATCTTGTTCTAAATGTATTTCAGTTGAAGTGGTGAGATGGTCCGGTCTTCACGGGTTCCGGCGTAGTTTGGAGAAAAAGCTGTAAACATAAAAATATCATTAGGAAAAATTAAAAATATGATTTATTATGTAAAATAAGAAAAAAAAAATAGAAAAAAAAACTTTTTTAAGAACAATTACTACATATTTCATTCGCTAACTAAATTAGATATAGCCAATTGGTCGTTTTGTATCATAAATCAGAAGACAGAACAATTTATTCACAAACTAAACTTATTTCTTCTCTGTTTTAAGGTTTTAAGCTTATAACATACACACATACATTTGGTTTTAAAATCATAAGCAAAGTCAGACATTTTTGCGTTTCAAAAATAAAAAAAAAAACTAATTTTAAAGTTAAAACTAAATTAATCCAATGTAAAGCTTACATCTGATGGATCTCTTAACGAATATTAAAACGAACCTATATGATACAAAATAAATTAAATTAAAAATAAAAGTGGCGCAAAGGAAACTTACCGAAAGCGGTTTGTGCAACGCCCTAAGCTTTCAAAGCTTTGTGCATTCTGCGGGTGGTACTCAATGACGGTACATATAGAATGAATTATAGTTTCGTTCAGAAAAATAGGTGTATGAAGATATATCATGCCTTATCACTGAACAAATATTGATGAATATACTTCATAGAGACATGCCATTAGAACAAATGAATATTTTGAACGAAATGGCTGGTTCAAATGAATTTGTATTGTATTGTTGTGATCTTAATTTTAAATTCAACCATTTTACGAATACATAATAAAGTGACTAGGCTTTACAGTTGCTTATATAAAGGAGCATATTAGACAATTTGTAATACATTTACCAAAGTCTTTAATGTTATTAGCGTGCTTAAAGCACTTGATGAGCACGGGTCTCCGTATTGGGGGAATTCTGGAGCATGTTTCAGTGCCTATTACGTGGCAGAATTACTCTACTCTTAGAGCATTCTATTTCTCTCTTCACTTTTCTCTCTCCCTCTTGTATATTGTACTGTTCATTTACAAAATAGTTCAATACCGTTTTAGGAGCGTAAAGTGCTACCTTCACCTCTAATTCTAACACCTTATACCCAATAAAGGCTTTATACATCGCCGAAGTTAGTTTATTGTAGTTAAAGTATTGTAGGTAAGTTTAAGGCCTAAATACGCGTGCCTTATGTTCTATTATTTCGTATTTCTTCACATCACTATGAAATAGGGCTTTATAACATAATTTATTAAATATAAATAAATGCTGATACGCAAAATAAAAACCAAAATATAATGGAGAACATTTTCGTATAATATCTTAACAACTTACAGAGAGACATCACAAGCCACTTAGCACTTAGAAGCACATTTGCAACATGCAATGATTTCCACTTACATATAGTCGTATAGCACATTACAATTATAACAATTGTGCAATTTGATCTT
>DWNR01004769.1:0-10628 GCA_018250455.1 Polygonus leo
AAAGTTACCGCTTTATTGTGAAGCTAGCGCTATGCTGAAGTCAACAAGAATTCCATGGAAATAAGGGTTATAACAGTGCGCATTTCTCCGACGGAAAAAAAAAACAGCATAAAGTGCGATAGCTCGAAATTACTTAAATAAATACTTAGATACATTTTGTCGATGTGCCTACCTGGCTTTAGGTTCCTTAGGGTATAGATTTGAATCGGGTTTATATTTATCGCAAATGTATTGCAAAATAGCATTGCTCTCTCCTAAAAAGAAGCCATCGTCATCCAAAACAGGAATCTCTTTCTGTGGGTTCATCTGCAACAAATAAATTGAAAGTGAAAGTTAGTTAAAACTAGTGTATCAGCATTCCAGTCTTCTACGGCCATTGATGTAGTCTATTCACTAACCTGCTTTCTCTCTTTGAAACTTGACTTTTTGGAGGTGGACACAATTAATATTTTTAACAGTATCTACACTAGGATTTCCTGTGGTAGATGCACAAGACAAATGTATAAATGCTCTAGATATTTGTCTTGTGTATACTTGATATGTAATATCAAAACCTAAATCTAAATACATTAATAAAACTATATGTTTGGCCGGGAATCGATCCCGGGACCCACTGCCTCTTTTAACGGGAAAATAGCCGCACAGCCAGCCGCTTAGCTGCATAGCCTACGTTCCAAAGCGATACATTTCAGAGTTATCTGAAGTGAAATTTAATGCTTTAGTGTTTAAAGTTTTTGGAGTCAAATAAACTTATTATTCTCAGTGCGGATTAAAGAAAAAAAACTGGATTGATTTCAAATACACCGTATTGAAAACTTGTCTTAATGAATGAATTTATTATGAATTTATTAATGTATTCCGAAGGCGGCTTCGCCCGCGCCCACTCATAGTGTGCGCCTAAGTATGCTTAATTTAGGTAAATCTTATCGTGCTAAGTAATTTGGACGGATAGTTAAACTTAGTGTAAAAGACAAAGTTTATCTACATTCAATACTTAAAGTGACATATGTATCAATTTTGATAAGAGTTCGATAAATATTCTAAAATGTGCATTGTTAAAAAAATACTAATACATTGGTAAAAAAAACTATTTAAGAAGTATAATCCTACAGTAATATAATAAATGCGAAAATTTATAATATTAGTAGGAAGAAAAGGCCTAACCATAAGTTTTAATTATACCTATGGAAAATTATACAGCGTGTCTTATTTAAATCGGTCAGTTTGTATTGCATTAAACCATCCCGGAAGTTTTGTTATCTGCGATAATATTATCTATTGATGACTGCAATTGATAGAATTAATTTGAAAATGGAATGGAATAGTGTAATTTCTTTTTTTTTAACAACTGGGTTCGCTTCCCGAGCTGAGTACAGGTTTTTTTAAAATGTATGAATGCAGATTTCTTGTTATTAAAATCTATGACATGGTTCCTAAGAATAGATCTTCGTATGTCTTATAGTTTCTGTCTTTCCCTGCCCCATACTAACAAATTTAAATAAGCCACGCTGTATAGACAAAAAGAAAACTATACCAAAGCGTATTCGGGCGTCATATGCTCTCCTTTTCCGTAGTCGACGGGGATGAGCTGGAAAGGCAGGTCCAGTTGGGCCAGCGCCTGCCGCACCGACAGAGAAGGCGGCCCGTCTGACACCGCGTACAGCTTTAATACCATGATCTGGAAACAGTTTATTTTTATCGTATAAATGTAGTAAACGAGCAGGCAATCCTGACCGAAGTAAGGGTAAGTAGTCACTGCCGCCGATGGACATTAGTGATCATATCCAAGTACGATTGAATCATCCCTAAGGCTTACCGCAGATTCGATACTACCACTGTGGACAAAGATGCCTTGTTTGTAACGACAACCACGCCACTCCAAAACGAAACACACGACGATCCGCGGAGGAAATGCACGAGTTATACCATCAGGCATTTCTCTATAAGACTAACTTTAAAATCACAATAGTGCTGTGATTGCCATCAGATAATTAAGGAATCTTTTATATCTTAATCTAGCGATAAGGTAGGCGAGCCACCTGATGGGATGTGGGTCACTAATGGGTCACTAATGAAGATTTGTAATACCTGAGGGGTTCGCCGGTGTCGCCGGTTTTCGATCGAACTCTTTTCACACCATTTAATTATGAGATTTTAAGAGCCCCATGTTATTTGAGAGGAAACAACAGAAATTAGTAGAAATACTGTCTACTATACATTTTATTTACATCTAAGAGTCAAAAAAGGTTTGGAAATATACATAGAGTGGCGGACCCAGCAGACGTCGATCATTTCAGAATTCACATAAAAATTATAAAACTAAATATTAAAACACTTCAATAGAAATGAATATATTTCATTTTAATATTAACTCAAGTAGTTAACGAGCCTGCATTCCGAAGTTGAACCGAGTAGCCAATGATTACATTTCTGTAGATATCATATCAGTAATAACCCTCTGATATGTTTGATGCCGTACCACAGAAGAATTATTCGTCTGAATGTCCTATCTAAAGACGAATACAGAATACGGATACGTTGCCTTGCTGTCCCTGGGTGTAAAAATGTTAGTACGCCTAGATATCACACCTCTTCAAACAAGACTTACTAAACAACAGTGGATTGGAGCGTGTGGGAAGTATGAACCTCCAAAGTACAATTGTAGGTGTACAAAAAATAAAAGTACGTCTTTATGTTCTTTTTGGGGCCGGTATTTAACATAAAGTAAGTAAGATGAATTTTATGAGATTCCAGTGTACAACAATTGTTACTGCGCATTTAGTCACCGATAAGTACCTAGTTACATTGCCATGGTTTATTATTATTTCATTCACAGGTTTTAAGGAAAAAACATAGTGCACGGAAGTCGGACTCAAGTTCAGGGTATCGTCATGAATAATTTACATTTGATTAGCATAATTGGTTACGGTTCATTGTTGTTAATAATAATGAAGGATTAAAATAAAGAATAATAGTAAAGTAACTTACTTATACCAATATATCTGCGTCTACGAGGCGCGCAGTTGAACCGAGTAGCGCGATGCAACTAGATATAACGTATTGTGCTCGAAACAGCAGCCTTCGTCAAACCTTTCACTTGTGTAAAATTTGCAACTCGTGTCCAGATACTTTATAGTTTATTTAGGTTTCACATAAGTTTATACGAAAATATCCTTTAAATATTTCCTCTAAAACATTTAACAGTGAAAAACATAGACGTTTAGTACCGCTATTATCAGTTCTGTTTATGATGTTGATAATAAAATAAATAAGATAATATTGCAAATTGAGACCACGTCAAAATTTGATAATATTTGTAGCCTTGACATGTAAAAATTAACAAAACAATCATCATACTTTCATAAAAAGAAAACACTTAACTTCATTTGTTAGTAATTTTAAGAAAACCGCATGATAACTGGTTGTGCTTTACTAACCCTAGAATGTTTAATGGAGGACTTTAGACGGCTAAAATGTTTTTAGTGAAAAAAATATTCATACCCAATCTTACAACATAATCAACGCGGTCTTTTGATCATAATTATCACCCGTACCTTAAATGTTTAATGTTCTAAAATTATCGACTACTAATATACGATAATTAAGGATAGATAATAGCTATTTCGGTATACAGGAAAGTAATTTTCTAGTGTTTTCTAGAGAAAGCGTCTGCTCCGCAGTAGGTATACCTAATACTAAGGTGGCACTGCTGTTCTTGCTACAATATGTAATTAACATCAAACAAGATTGAAATTTTTGCTACCCCCGAGGAGATCGTGCTTATATACGTAATCACATATTCCTTACCGGAACAAGAATTGTTTCTCGGAGGTTTATGAGGCTGGCAGAGGTTAGTACCTCTGCCAGTCTCATAAACCGAGGGGTAAATCGGGGTAGTCCCCGATCGAACTGTAGGTACGGGTTTCATCTAGCAATTCGAAGAGTTTTTAGAGATTTCCGAAAAGAATTCCTGACTCACAATTATACTAATGTGTAATAAAATCATTTTAACTCCATCCTTTCTTTGAATTATTTATTATATATGTAATTATATCCTCATCGTCTAACTTAGAACTCATTGGATCTTATGATACAGGTAATTTAAGGGTTAACTATAAACGTCTTCATTTCATAACGCACGATGTAATTGTATTAAAGTTATATAAAACCAGTTCTGGAAACCGAGTATCGTCTTTTGATATCCGGAATAGTAACGGTTAAACATTTCATTGTTAATTTGGTTAATATCATGAATGTAAAAATTAAATACATCTTAATATGTGTAAGCATAATTCTACTCAAATTTGGTACAAATTCGTATCGTGTAATGTCATCGCACAATACTAGAATTTCTTCAGGAAACTTGCGCATACGACGGCAAGCCGGGTATGTTTACGACAGACCAACAGTTTCTTTTGATCTACCTACGGCAACTTCCATTGCTTCGACTCAAGCACCCACTGTTGACAGGATACAGATGCAAATGTACTACGCGTATCCTGTACCTGCGGGCGGTGGTGGTGACATCAACGTCGGACAGCAAAACACCGGCTCCTCCTCTGGCATCTCCACTTCTGGATCCACAGGATCTACTGGTGAAAGCGGATACAGCTACGGCGTTCAAAATACTCAAGTTACTGGCTCACAAAGCACCACCTTAACCGAAACTCAAAATACAGTATCGACCGGCTATCAAACCAATTCGGTAACTGGAACCCAAACTATTGTTGACTCAGGTTCAATGGGTTACAGTGACACTAGACCTGTTTCGGTTTCGAATACTGGTGTCACCTCAGGTTCGACAGGGTATAGCGATACGAGACCTGTTTCAGTTTCGAACACTGTTGTTACATCAGGTTCGACAGGGTACAGCGATACAAGACCTGTTTCGGTTACGAATACTGGTGTCACCTCAGGTTCCACAGGGTATAGCGATACGAGACCTGTTTCAGTTTCGAACACTGTCGTTACATCAGGTTCGACAGGGTACAGTGACACGAGACCTATAACGGTTTCGAACACTGGGCTTACTTCAGGTTCAACAGGATACAGTGACACAGGATCTGTTTCGGTTTCTAATACTGGTGTTACATCAGGTTCAGTGGGCTATAGTTCAGGAAGACCTACATCGGGTTCGAACTCGGGATTTACACGCGGAAGCGTTTCCACTAGTGCTCCCAGATATTTACCCCCAAATAATTCCGGTGAAAACACTGTTGGTGTAAGTGTTACCGGAAATAATCAGGTTCAGACTGTTCAGACTGGCACAACAGTTACCCGACCTTCTGAGTCCTATATACCTCCATCCGTTCAGGTTACATCTCAACAAAATACTCAGACAGGGGCAATATCACAATCTGGGGCGAATGCTGCATCTTCAGGCAATGTTGCTACTCCTAGTAGAAGTTATATACAACCCAATCAAGTCCTGGAGTCCTATATACCTCCATCCGCTCAGGTTACATCTCAACAAAATACCCAGACAGTTTCAATATCACAATCTGGTGCGAATGCTGCATCTTCAGGCAATGTTGCTACTCCCAGTAGAAGTTATATTCAACCCAATCAAGGTTCTCAAACCACTTCAGTAGTATCGTCTAACCCTACGACTTCTTTACAGACTCAGACAGGGTCAATATCACAATCTGGGGCGAATGCTGCATCTTCAGGCAATGTTGCTACTCCCAGTAGAAGTTATATACAGCCCAATCAAGGTTCTCAAACCACTTCAGTAGTATCGTCTAACCCTACGACTTCTGTACAGACTCAGACAGTACAAACAGTGCAGAATGTGCCGACCCAAGAATATTTACCTCCACTTGAGTCTTTACCTGGTTCGAGAACGGATCGACCTATATCTGCTCCTGCGGCTACGTATTTACCTCCTGTATTCTGATTTGTAGTAATAAACTATTCATATTAGATAATAGTAGAAATAAAAATATTTTAAGTACCTATTACTGTACCTAATCTGCGATCTTGGCGCCTGTATCGTTTAATGTTTATTTTGTATCGATAAATAATGATTGTGATAATAAAACCCAGTTTGATATATCAGTTATGATTTCAAATAATTATACATGTTTAAAATCTGCGGAAATATTTTGTATTGTCCTATAGGCTAATGTCGATTGTTAGAATATTAAATTTTTTAACAAATGTACGTGTAAGTCATTTCGTACGTATACCAAAAATTCATATATTTCATACTTCTTTGATGCACGTTCTGTCAGGTAACGTAAGAACAAATTTAGTGCACGACAAAATGAAAATCACTTGGTGCGGCTCCCTAGGGAGCTCGCAGGCCAGGCACATCGTAACATCTAGAGGGAGTCAAACGCAGATCTCGGAAGAAAAATAGACAAACCGACCCGCCTAACAGCGGAACACAGCATCGGGTGCAGTAGCCCTCTTAAGAATTGGTTAAGAGGGATCTCTCGAGTCCCGTAGACACCTAACAGCGGAAAACAATGCCGCAGGTATGGGACGATCACACTGCCGCTCACTATTTGCAGACACCGTTTGCATTACCACCGACAATATGTATTGAAACATTTTTTTACCAACAAAGATAGCAAACGAGCATGCAGTCCTCCTCACTCCTGATGGTAAATGGTCATTGCCGTCTATGGACGTTAGAAATCAGCTCTTGGTACGATTGAATCGTACCTGAGGTTGATCTCAGATTCGTTGCTACTAGATGGAGACGGAGTCGAATGCAGAAGCTAGTAAGCATTTAATGAGTTTCTATCCACATGTTTCTATCCACAGGAACGTAGTATCAAAGCCTACTAGACTGATAAAATTAAACATATTAAAATTAAGGATCTGTGTACATTTTTTCCCTCTTTGCGTCATCACTAAGCTAAGCTAACAATAATTATTATTATCAGTTAATTGTTTATCAGAGTTCGGACTACATATTGATGAGTTAAAACGAAACGTTAGTGTCAAAGTCACGTCACCATCAGCATCAGTCAAGTCAACGTCATACAAAAATAGCATCAAAGTCAAAGATGAAAGTTATTTTTAATAATCCAATAAAAAAATCATTCTAATCGTTAGAATGAAGAATTCAATCTTAAAAGAAGAGTATTATTTTTTGAAGTATTTATTTACATTGTGAACATAGCTAAAAGCACAGTTTACATAAATTATGATTTTAATAAAGCAAACCGTAAAATATTCTCGAATAGGAAGCAAGGTAATTCAGAGGTAATGCTTTGCACTGTTTCTATTTACCTATTTTTTTAATTAATCAACAGGAAAATAGTTTTGTGAATATTATTAGTGTGTTGAAGTATCGCCTTAAGATTTACCTTTTTTGGAAACCACAAGGCAAATGCGTCCGTGCTATGCTGCTTTATATATTTTATAGAAATTCTATTAAAATACAGTGAAGTACAGTGTCGAATGTTATTGTGTATTATATTACGTGAAATCTTTTACAGGGCTACCGTTATAAACAATGGTGCACCTCGAGATGACAGATGTTCAATTATGTGCACATACATTAGCTATAAATGATCTGCCGAATGAATTGTTGATTTATATATTTTCTATGATTGATTTGGAATCACTCCTGGCAGTGGCTAATGTGTGTGTGCGATGGCAGGAGCTCTGCCTCACTCCGTGCATCTGGGACAACACCCGCCTCATAGTGTCCATGAAGAATTATGTCAGGGTAAGGGATAATATAGTGCCTTTCGTGGCTAAGTATTTAAAAAATGTAAAATTACAGTATTTCAAATTGTATTCTCAAGTCAGGGCTTCCCTTATAAATTACTGCCCGAATTTGACTCATTTAGAAATAAGTATATCTCAAGTCGATAGTTGTATTTTTGATGACCTAGGTAATTGGCCTAATTTAAAATTTCTGAGTTTCCGTAACTCATTAATAGCTCATAGCCAAGAAAATGTTAATGGCAATTTTGTATACCATTTACCATTTGAGAAACTCAAGTACTTGGAAACCCTAATTTTGTCAAACTTTGCTCTGACTCATGGCAGCCTCTACAGTATGCTTCAATGCATGAACTTGGTCAGTATTAATATGGAAAAAATGAAGAATATACCTGCTGATTTCCTTGAATCTCTATTGCGAACGAAGCAGTCCACCTTACGAGCCTTGCACATTTATGGTGATACACTGAATGATGATATAATCCGTTCAATATCAAACTGCAAAGGCCTACACGTTTTACACATCATGACCTGTAAGAATCTTTTTGATTCAAGTCTACTGCACCTTTACAGGTTAAAGAATTTGCGATCACTAAAATTGCGCCATGCATATTTTTCCACAACTGCTTTACTTGCATACTTTTCGAATAATATATTCCAACACCTTACCTACCTGAGCCTATCCAGATGTCTGCATGTTACAATGCAAGTTGCTAAGGTCATTAAAACAAGTGCACCAAATCTCCAAGAACTCTCATTTTATCACTGTCCTTTTGTTGTTGCTCATGATTTCAAAAGGACAGAATTAGAAAGATTGTTCAAGATCGAACTACTGTTGGATTAAAACTGGTTGTCTCCATTGCTGTAAGCATAGATGTCCGTCCATCTCCTAAATATACAAATAAATAATAATTTATTCTATTCTCACAAGTACAGTTTACTATGCTATTCACATTATTTAAAATTTATTCATTAGTAAATTACAAACCACTCTGGCATAATGTTATTTTAATTTTATGTATGTTTAATTTTACTTAACAGTATATAAATTTGGTAATGTAGGTCTATGAATATATGTTTAATAAGGAAATTGAAGTGTTTGTCAATTAAATGCATGTATGTGGTAATCCAACTTAGTCGTAGGTTTGTTTTGATAATGAACTAATAAGTTACATTTGTAAACAATATTTGTAAGATATTTTATAGGATTCAGAAGTCACAAGTACAGAATGTGATATAAAATGGTTTTTTGATTGTCTTTAAATTAAATATCACCCAATTAGGTTTTGGAACAGTCAAATAAACTAGAGTGCCTTATGAACTAATTAATATCATTAAGGACATTGTGTTGTATGTTGATTGACCCACTAACATACTGAATTATCTATTGAACTGTAAACAAGATGAATATACCACAACAAGTATTATGTATTTAGCCCACTTACTATGATGGAAATATGCTATATAACTTTATACATTTAATGAGTCCAAAAAATGAATATTTTACGGAAAATTTTACTGTGCTCAGAATGGATTTGTAAACTATACACATTGTTGTCACCTAAAGGTAACATGGATAAATAAATAATAATTAGTTCTACTTATACATTATGTATACCATGTGATTTTATAGCTGTTACATTTGTTTGTGATGTTTATTACCATACACAATAAAGCGTATTTTGATCAATTGTGAGGCATTTTCTTTCAGAGCCCTAAGGTGCTTTTTGAACAACAATTCCGAACCTTAATCCTTAATTATTTATTTTGAGATGTCCTTTTCATTAAAATTTGGGAATGTCAATGAATGAAGAAACAAGAATAGCGTATTAGTATGTATATATTTTAATTTTTTAATAAACAAAGTACTTATTTGTTTATTTTAACATACAAATGTAAACAGTTGAGAAAAACAATAATATTTTTATAATCTTACAAACTGGGAAGTGTTTAAATTATCTAATTGACTATCAAATAATAGGATTATCATTGGTTATCCAATATTCACAATAATGTTACTTCCAGATATAGATAAACATATCAGTTGAATAGCTAAAGTGATTTAATCTATACAAATAAATTGACAGGAAGTGTCTGCTTGTAACTCAAAACAGTGTATATTCTTAAGCTTATCATAAAGGATTACTGTTAATTATTGTCAAACCTATTTGAAATGGACATAGATTTTTGTAATTATGATACATATTATAAAGTTTATTTTATCGAGGAAATCGCATTCCTAGGCAAGTAAAGAAAATAACACAGTATTAGAATATTATTTATTTAATAAATAAGATATCATTTACCCATTATTTACAAGAATGGCTCAATGTTGATTTCCACTGCAGAGCATGGGTTAGTGAGCTCGAACGCAGTCAAAACATTTGGATGTAAAACCCCAATTTTTCCAATCACCTTTTCTCGCAGTACCACTTCAGCACATCGCCCGGGGAAATAGGCAGGATCTATGGAAAATAAGTACATGTATGATTTAGTTAAGCACCTCTATGAATCACTTTTATGTCAAGGATTTTGTCATATACACATTTTCTACCATAGATTTCGGGAAAACGATTAATTATTAATGCGAAAAAGTAACATCTGTGAGGAATACTGCACCTGGTGTTAGTTAATAAAAAATTGAAATATTCCTCATTCCTAGGTGTAATACTACTATGAACAGTCGCAACGGGATTCCGGACAGATTTGAGACATTATTAAGTACAGAAATTTAACAGGTAACAGAATAAATTAAACAGTTTCATAATAAAAACTTAATAATGATGCAGATCTCAGGTGGTAGAACTCATGTAGTTGGACCGGGGAGGTACCACCGACACCCCCATAATCCTCCGTGAAGCAATTTATTGTGTTTCGGCATGGAGAGGCGTGGGTGCCGGCTATACTTAAACTTATCTGTGATCAAACTTAGGTATGACTCAATC
>DWNR01004770.1:0-10628 GCA_018250455.1 Polygonus leo
GACGCGAATATCTTAGTCCTCTGTCAACCTCGATACGATTCCGATTAAATCATACTTGGGGTTGGTTTCAGTTGTCTACGGGCGACGGTGACTATTTACCATCAGCAGGACCGCATGCTCGTTTGCTTTATACGACAACAAAAAATATAAACCTTCTTGGATGAATTATCATATACATATATATCCCTCATAAATACGTATAATAACTATTTATATTGCAATTTTTTACTGTGTTTATCAGAAATATTAACGATTTCGTTAATGGGTACACTTGTACCATTTCATGTTCTTGGTTATACAGTGCTATTTTTCAAGAACATCTGTGTAATTTCACTAGTACTAAATTATATTTTTGTTCACAGTTCACATCGCCAGCGGCGGAAAGCGCCGCGTGTGGCAGCAGCACATCGTCGTCGACGTCGTCGTCGTCTTCGTCGTCATCCTCGTCGTCGTCGTCGTCGTCCGACTCGGACAGCGCGGAGGCCGCTGGCGGCTCCGCTCCTGGATCCGCTGAAGACTCTAGTGCTGCACTCGCTGCTGCTTGTCAATTACAGGTGCGTGAAAAATAAAAATGATTATACATACATATGGTCTCCCTTTGCCTGTTATATTTTTAGTGATTGCCACAAATTATTTATTTAATAAATGTAAACCAATTTCAGCTCAATTTTGTTAAATGAACCTGGTGTTTTTTTTCTAAAAAAATAGATTAACGTTAACTATAGCATTACATCCATCGTACTGCTTTAAAATGGGGTTATTCTAAAATTGATATCGATCTGCTCACTAAAGATAACAGAAATGACGTAACAAACTAAAATACATTCTTCAGGTCATCGACGATGCGGACCTTGCGGAACTATTTCCAGAACAAACATCGAGCGCGCCGGCGCAACAGCCCAATTTCTCGACCTTTGCTGTTCATAACACATCGCCGGACAATGATGATAAGTCCATCGTTGATAATGGTGAGTTTTCGCCACATTTTTATATGCTTATGCTAAAAAACAACTTCTGAATATGTAGATTGTGTAAAATTAATGAATAAATTGCACATTACAGGAGACGGATCGAGCAGCGAAATGGAACTCACTCCACAGCTAGTAACGGCGGCAATTCAAAGAGCAACAGCTGATTCATCGGGGTCAGAAAACGAGTGCTCGAATCCTGGATCAGTGTCCCAAAATACAACCCATTACGCGTCTAGCTTGTTGCAACAATTTGTTGCTCAAACGCAATTACTCAGTAGTAGTGCTTCTTCAAATCCCATCGCATCGGGCGCGTCATCCTTGTCTTGCGGCTTAAATGCTACTTCAATCGACAGTGTGGGCACAATAAGTGATTCTGTTCTTGGCCAGATCAACAACTTGCCGGAAATAACACCGATAACTCCAAACTTCTTGAATAATTCACAACATTTAAGCAGTCAACAAACAGAAGAACTCTCACAAATAAATAAAGTACTAGAAGAAATCTCATCCGTTTCAGATACCGTCAGTATATCCATTCCAAATCCTCCAAGTTTAGAAGATTGTGTTGATAATAATGATTTCATGGCTCTTGACATTACGCCAGGAGGGTCAGAATTAGGTAGTGCCAATGATTTGCTAAAAAGTTCACCTATCACCGTGACTGGTACTGACATAAACTCCATTAGTCAAATTGACCATCAAAAATTGGATACGATCAGTACTAATTCAGTTGAATCTCAAGAAGATGTTAAAAATAACATAGTATTAGAATCTAGAAGAAAAAGAGGCCGACCTCGTAAAGTAAGGAAGATTGATGAAGGTGCTGAATCTCATAAAGAAGAGAAATCTGTAGTTAATGTAATTAATGTGTTTCATAATAATAATGATCCCCCCAATGTTTCACCTGATTCAGGAATTTTGTCGAATCATAATTCGCCTACACACTCACCGTTGCGGAGACATGAAATAGATGAAACTCATAATAGATTAAGTAGACGATCCGTTCAAAAAGAGAATAATACAGTCGAAAGAAAAAATATGCGATCCAAATCAAAAACAAGAAGTAGAATTAATATCAGATCTGATTCCAGTGATTGTGATTTTCAGAAGAAGAGAATAGAAAATGAAATTAAACAAATTAAAACCGAAGCACCTTCGCCTGTTCCTCTAAAACAAGAACAAAATAAATTTGAGAAAAGCAAGAAGAATGATCATAAATTAGACATTGCTGCATTAGACAGGATGTTGTATGCCACTGACAGAGTACTATATCCTCCTCGAAAGAAAGTAGGCAGAAAACCCCAAGCAAAAACGAAAAATGCAAAGACTGCACCAAAAACATTAAAGGATAAAAATCAGTATGACTCTGCTGATACTGATGATGAGACTCTACAACCTAATAGATCAGTATTGTCTGGAGTTTACGCGAAAAGAAAAGAAGTGAACAGCAAGTTGGCTAATTTGCCAAAAAGAAATAATAAAACTTCGACAAGTGTATGGCGAGATAATCAAAGTGAAAACGAGGCTGCAGGAGATGATCCTCTCGACCCGACATGGAAGCAAATTGATCTTAATCCAAAATATAAAGATATACTCTCTGGATACAAAAGTGATCACGAATTTAAACCATATAAAAGTTGTAGCAGATTGATTGAGTCAGGATATAAAAGTGACTATGGTTGCAGATCCGGATATAAAAGTGATTGTTATCGATCGGGTTACAAAAGTCAATCTGGCTATAAAAGTGACAAATCAGGATATAAAACAGATTATAGTGTAAGGAGCATGAGAAGGAGGACTCGGAAATTTAAGAAAACGAGATCAGTACGAGATCGGTCGTATTATAAAAACCAGAAACATTTTGTATCCGATCAAGAAATATTATTGTTAACAAATAAAACATTTAGCAGTTTAACATTGGGACACAGTTCAAGTGATTCGGAGTGTGAAACCTATCTACGCAAACCAAATGCTAGTCCTAAATACGTAAGCGTATGCACAAAATATCCGTTGCCATCTAAATATGACTATGGATTCTCCAAAATGAATCAGAAGCATATATTGCGTCTGAACTCGTCCGATCCGTTCGCACCTGGCCCTGTTTTCAGTGGTTTACAGAGGCCTGTTACAACTTACAATATATTTAAAGTTAGTCACAATAACAACAATACATTGCTAAAATCACCAACAAAAGCCAGTTACATTGGAAGTCCTCTACCAGCGTTAAAACCCGTTTTTACTCATAAGTTTGGAATATCACCAATTTGTACAGTTGCTAAGTTATCAACGTCGAAAAAAGACGATTTTTTAAAACATTTTCCTAGAACACTATCACCACGAAGTCGGAAGACAAAAACTGGAGCGACTTTTTCTTCAACTACAAAAAAAGAAAATGCCAAGCCACTTCCAAGTATCTTTGAAAAAGCTAAGAATAGTTACATTCCGAACAAATCTCTATCGAGAAATGTTTTTCTTAACTTTAAAAAGCCGCATAATAAGCCATCATTTCATATAAAAAAGCACAGGAGAACCGTAGTTTTAGCGCCACCTAAAATTAATTTAAATAAAACTGAAAGACCATCCCGTATCACGGTAAAGAAAGAAGAAAATAAACATCACAGGCATAGGAGCAAAAGAAGGCATCGTTCGAGGTCAGTTTCAAGGTGTCGGGATACGTACTCTAATCGAAATAGTGCTGAATCAGTAGATCAAAAATTTTCTCAGGACATGGATAATCTAATCACAAATTTTATAAAACTATGTCAAATAGCACCCAAATTCATTTCAAACGTTACACAAACTCAACAAAAAGTTTTAGATAAAGTGCCTTCAGAACCTGCCCCTACAAAAGTAGTTAAGAGAATGTCAAAGAAACGTAAGACGTCCGACAATCAAGAAATAGCTACACCGACATCCAAAAGAAGGCATAAGAAGTTGCAAACAGAATCTCAAAATAAAGGTGGCAAAGAAACAAATGAACATAAACTTCCCCTTAAAAAAAGACATTATCATATAAATTCCTCGACAAGCAATTCGTTAAGTTTAAGTTTGGTTACTTCTGAGTTTGACGAGAATTCAAAGAATAATGTAAGTCCTGATAAATTTTTGTGCACTGAAAGTAACTGTATGGGAGATATGCAGAAAAGCGGCGAATCTCCTAAAAGTAAGAGCATTCCAGATAAGACTAAAAAAGGTGCTGAAAATTCAAAGAATACAACTCCACCACACAATCAAGACTCTAAAACTTTAAATTGTTTAAAAGTCAATGGAAATGCGACGGACGATATTACAATTAAAGAGAATGAAGTTAATAGTGAGGTCCATAAAGTTAGCGCATCGATTTCTATAAATACAACGGAAGATGACTTATCTATACAGAAGCCTGCTGCGGGACATTCTGAATTATCCAAGAAAATATATGAAACATCAGAAAAGTTAAAAGCCATGCATAAAATGGTACACGATTTAGAAAAATGCTTGCCTAAGGCTAATGATGGCAAGGCAGACTCAACCAAATCAGACTCACACAGAATATCATCACCCAGATCCGAAACAAAATCTTCACCTTTGAGACATTCTGCGCCTATAGTAACGCCTAAGAAGCGCCATAGATTAGAAGCTGATAAAGTTGCATCTAGTTTAGATCAAGTTGTGCAATCATTATCGAAAAAGTTATCGGAAGACAAGACTATCAACTCAAATACTAATAATAAAGATACAAATCAAATGAATTCTAAGGAAGATCTTAAAGAGTTTGAGAAGACTAATTCCGATTCTTCAACAAACGATAGTAATACACTTTTGTCAAATAATAATAATACTGTAGACCCATTAAAAAGTATGTCGGCACGATCGTTGTATAAAAGTTCTATACCTCCAGCCCAAAAATCAGAAATAATGACACGAAAGAAGAATAGATTGGAAGGATTAACCAGTAATTTAGTTTCTAAAATCAATCCCAGTGCAGCTACAAAAGTTTTAGACACATTGTTAAACAATAATATACGTAAATCAATTGAATCAAGAATTCTAGAAAAAGAGAAAAGCAATTTAGATAGTCCAAGTAGAATAACTGAAGAAAAGATTAAACCAAAGGAAAAAGAAACTTCTCAGATGAATACTAGAGCCACGGTCATTAAATCACCGGTATCTAAAGGAAAAGTAATTGACGTAAAAAAATCTAAAGTGTCCGAACCTACCATTGAACAAAGTATAGTTGTTAATGTGGACAAACCAACAGGAATATTTGAACCGTCTATTGATTTGGAAGATCAAATACCTAAATCATCAATATGTGTGAGCAACATATTAAACGATTCAAATAAAGCGAAAGCGAAATCAAAAGCAACAGACAGTAAAAATTGTCTGTTGACACGTATAGACGCAGAATCTGAGATACCATTAGCTTTAATTTCTGAAACGCCAGACCCTATCATCAGGCCAAAAAGAGGTGAATCAATAGCTGCTGTTATATCCGATAAGATTCAAGAAACAACTAGTGGACATAACTTACGTCAACAGAAAAGAAATCTGAATAATGAAAGTGAAGAGGCACACGATAAGAAGAAAAAGAAATTATGCAATAGTATTTTGAGAGAAAGTAAACTAGTTTTGCCAGCTAAAGTATTGGTCCCCAAAATTCAGACAGAAAATCTGGCTAGTGAGTCTCCTAAGAAAACAAGTGTACCATCTAAGAAGATTGACTTAAATGATTCCGATAACAAAACCGTAGATGTTAACAAAAAGAAGACCAGACGGCGAAAAGCAATAAATAGAACTGGTTTTCCAAGTATAAAGAGAAAGAAGAAGAAAATAGAACAAAATAGCCAGAACAATAACTTTTCCGATAGTCACATTACATCCGAGGATAATGAAAATTCAGCATTTGAGAGAGTGCCAAAAGATGGAGAAGCAATGAGCAGCTTCTTAGAGCGGACATTTAATAATAAGAAACCTGAACTTAAGGTCGTACTCAATAAAGAAGAGTGTCCTAAACAAGGTCGGTTAACTGTAGTGGCTCTGGAAAAGTTACAAGGTAAAGAAATTGTGGCAAGTAATAAAATTCCATCACATCCTGAGAAGAACGCAAATGACAAAGAAAAGAAAAATGCGTCGATCTTAAGGGCACCGTCTTTACAACTAAAACCTAGCAAAACTGATAAAGATTTGAGAAATCATGTGAATAAATGGGAAGTTCTAAGCGAAACAGACAGCATTCCCTCTCTCGCTAGTTCAGTAACCAATGACCCAGAGGACAGCATTCCATTAAGTTTACTTAATTTGAAAAATAGCAAACCTGCAAACCAATTGGATAATCTTGAAAGACTAAAACGGAAAACTAGAGCCATCTCACCATCGCATGAAATAGAAGAAATATTTTCAAAACGTAAAACCGTAGATAAAGGCCCAACTAAAGTAGGACTGAGGCCAAAATCAAGTTTGGCTGTCCTATATCCTAGCGAAAGAAGGCTCACGAGAAGTTCAGATAACACAATCGAGGACGGTAAAAATAAAAACAAAAAAGTAGATAACAAGAAGCCCATATCCGAAGTAGTTGAAAAAGTAGCAAAACCTGTGAGTGTGTCTGTAAGAAGAAAATCTAGATCATTCCAGACGAACAAGAAAATCCGAGAAGTTCATTCAAGTTCACGGGAAAGTTCGTTAGATACTGTCGTATGCCGCAAAGTGGCGTCAAAATCACGTGAGCCTTCCACTGACACCATCCTCGATCATGATGAAAATGATCCATTACCGCTAAATGAAAAAGAAATCGACTTTGAAAAGAGCATTGATGTGCTCTCTAAAACTATTATTTGCAAAAAACGAGTGGCTTCCTCCCGCGACGACAGTCCTGCAAGTAGTGTCGATAATAGAGAGAAACCTGTAGTGTCGAAGAGGAATCCTCGTTTACGGAAGAAATTTTTGGTCGCAGGATTATTTTCAGACTACTACAAGGAAGAGTAAGTACTAGTTTCTATATAGTAGACAATTTACCATTCCTCCTTTGAAGTAAAATATTTACGATGGCTTTTTGTTTTTCAGTCCAAAACCAGATGGAAAAGGAAAGAATCTTGTGACACAAACGGAGTTTCCACCTGGGTTGATGGCACCGCCACCTTACTGCGAGCGGTGGGTCCGTCGTCGGGTTCAGCACTTCACTCTACCCTACGACATCTGGTGGCAACAACATTACAATCAACCAGTGCCTTCATGGAACTACAAGAAAATACGAACAAGTAAATACATAAAATCAGTTAATTATAAGTCGATAAAGATGGACTCAATTTTTTTTGTTTTGGTTTCTGCAGGAATTAATTTTCATTTTCTGAGCAGTGTACATGATATGCATCGTCCTCATAGATGTCTACATTTTTAAAATAATAAAGTCAATTATTAAAACTAACTACTAAAACTGGTTTTCCTTAAATTATGCTTCAGACAAGTATGTACTTTGTATACAGCGAAAAATGTGCTATCTGGATTCCATTGAATTTCAGTTATTATAATGATTTTTATGTGCCAAAAACGCCATCGTCTAAATTTTCTTACATTTAATAAGATTCAGATATGTCCGGATTACTATACTTTCTTATAAGATGGAAATCCTTATCGTTACAACAAGCAAGCTATATATATGCGTATATGCGATATATGCGTTTTCATTACAGATGTGTATTACGACGTGAAACCATCGGCCGATGAGTGTGAAAGCGTTGCATGCAATTGCGCCGCTACATCGGGCTGCAATGAAGATTGCATCAACCGCCTTGTCTTCTCCGAGTGTTCGCCTCAATTATGTCCTTCTGGGTAAGTCAATGTTAAAAAAAGCATTATGGAAAAATGTTTAAAATTCACTTAAAGTTGTAGTTTATTCTCTAATTTATATAATGGACAGAAAAGTTTCTTTTACTATTTCAGTTTTACTATTTGTAGACTACTATTTAAAAAAACCAACATTTTTTCTGCCTATTCAGAATGAACATTATGTTGTTATGTTGCTTGTTTTCCAAAAAATGTTTATCGTATTTCATTATTAAAAAATATTAATCGTGTAAATATTGATTATGCAGAGACAAGTGCAAGAACCAACGTATCCAACGCCACGAATGGGCTTCCGGACTCGAGAAGTTCATGACTGAGAACAAAGGTTGGGGAGTGCGGACCAAGCATGAGATAAAGTCAGGAGACTTCATATTGGAGTATGTTGGTGAAGTCGTCTCTGATAAGGAGTTTAAGGTGAGCTCTGAATAATTCACCAAACATTGTACTGTGTATATATATACATTTGCGTGAGTGCTTGTGTACAAAATCAATCGTAATTTCATGTATGTGTTTGTATGCATGAATACAGGGTAAAGTATGTAATAGTCTAGTTACTTGGGAGCATGATATCATAATTGATCAGAAAATTTAATTTGGGTTTATTTAAAGTGTCATGGTTACCGAGATATCCAATGCAAGACTCTAGCATATCTTTGTATTTTATTTAAAATTTTCGATTTTGAGCAGGCAAGACCAAAGCGAGTTAATAAAACCATGTCAGAAAGTAAACGTTACAAAAAATAATGGTGGCTAAGTGCGGGTAGGATTCGCACACAACTTCCGAACCAAATAGCTAGGTAGCATTGTAATACATTGTAGATTGTTTAGAGTAAAATGGCTTAATAAATATTTTATTGTTATTGTAATAGTAGGTAGCAACACAACACATACTTTGTAAAAAATTTAAACCTACAGACAAGACAGAGGGACGAATGAACAACGAAGTCTTAGTAACAGGGTCTCGTTGGCACCCTTTGGGTATGGAACCATAATAAATTAATATGCATGCATTGTTTATACAGGAGCGCATGGCGACGCGGTACGCGCGCGACACGCACCACTACTGCCTGCACCTGGACGGCGGGCTGGTCATCGACGGCCACCGCATGGGCGGCGACGGCCGCTTCGTCAACCACTCCTGCCGCCCCAACTGCGAGATGCAGAAGTGGACGTCTAATGGTGAGTTGAAATTCTGAAAAATTGCTATGAAATCCATATTTTACCAGTTTTCGAAACCCCAGAAAAGTTACCTTAGGTAAAATCCCAACTGACTGTACTAATAAGGTTGTCAAGGTATAGGCTTGCAGCAATTCCATATACGAGGCAAATCGTAATTATCTAAATAAATTAAAATCTGTGTCAGCATGTTCGATCAGACAAACTAACCACGGAAACTACATTTTGTACATGCTTGTAAAACTTGAGACATAGTTTTCATCTGTATTTATTTATTTTTATTGTAAATTAAATTAGTTGGCAGGCATTTACTAATGAAAAGTAACGTTATAACGTATTGCAAATCTGTGTTCTTTTTACAGGTACATTTAGAATGGCGCTATTTGCATTGCGGGATATAGAACCCGGCGAGGAATTGACTTACGACTACAATTTCTCCCTGTTCAATCCGGCAGTTGGTCAAGTAAGTGCATTTAAAATTTATTTAATTGCTTGTACATTTGCATCCCATATTTCACTTCTACATAATACCATGGTTTTACTCTGTATATCGTTACTGTATACAATCTACTTACGAAGTTTTATTGTTTTAGCCTTGCAAGTGCGACTCCGAAGACTGTCGCGGCGTGATTGGTGGTAAATCGCAACGGATCACGAAACTGCCAGTGAAGACGCAATCGCGGACTCCATCTAACGCGTCTAACCAGTCGCAAGGATCCAACGGTACTCAACCACGCGTTGGGCGGCCGAGGAAGGCCGTCAAATGTAACAAGAAATCCGAACAAGCAAGCATAACCGCGTGCGAAGACAAGAACATGACGATATTGAAGTACCAGCAACATCTGAATAAGCTGTGGCAGGAACCACAGATGAAGCCACTAACTGCCAAGGAAAGGAACCTGGTCAAGGAGAGACACTGCTTTTTGTTCAGGAATTTGGAGAATGTAAGTCAATAGCAGACATTATAAGTTTTGTTATGAAATTATTATTCCATTTTTTAAAATAAAATATATCATTTGATTCACACAATCACATGATATGTTCTATAATACTTTGAAGAACAACAGACATTATGTTAATAGTCTACAATTCAATGTCGTTTGTACGTTCAATGTAAAGCTCTTTGCCGTTTGCCGTTATTACGAACACACAATAATTGCTGAGATTCGACTTATAATTAAAATAAATCAGATTTTTGACAATTTATTAATTGGATACAGGTGCGCAGAACGAGAGAGCGGTTGAACATTCCGCTGTCCCCGCCATCCCCGCCGCCCGCCCACGTATCCCCTCCGGCGCCCGCTCCCGTATGTACCCCCGCGCCGGCCCCCGCTGTCATCAACGTCAACCCCCTAGCCCTCCCCGACACCATGAACCCCGAAGTTTTCCTCAAGAGGCTGCAAGCCATCCGAGCTTCCAAGGAAGAAGGCTCGAAGGAAATCCTTAAGCTGGAAGACGACCCCACTAAGACCACAAAGGAGAGGTTGGCGAAGGTGTTTAAAGCTGTTTACAACGTCGTTATTGGCGTCAAGGGTAAGTCTTTTAGAAATATTTTCGTCCTGGTTTTTTTCTGCTGAGCCTAGTAGAGGCCCCTAGGGAGAGGCCTGTAGTGTAGACTTTTATCAGTCTTCATATAGGGTTAGTGTACGTAGATTGTGT
>DWNR01004771.1:0-10628 GCA_018250455.1 Polygonus leo
ATATTTGTAAAATCTTCGCCGCCGCAGCCGGAAAGACGAATGCAGTGACGAAGGTTATAGGAGCTACAAGACAAAAATAAAAATAATTAAAAAAAAGGCACACACGAAATGTCTGGTCTGGAGTCTGTCTGGAGATGTAGAAAGAAAAAAAAAAGTATAATATGTAAAATATTATTTTCTTTACATGATGCAATGATTTAATTTCAACTTATAATAACTTTGATTATACATCAACTTTATATTTGGCATTTCAGAATCATACTGGAAACCATACATTGATGTACTGCCAAGTAAATATTCAACCGTTCTTTACTTCAATTCAGATGAGCTAGCTGCTCTCAAGGTGAGTGAAATAATATTAAAATCAAATACATACTTATAATGTTAACAAATAGCAGATATTAGTTAGCCAAATTATATATGTTTAATTAAAAAGTCCAGATATTTAATACTTTACCAAATTATAAAGATAAAAATGTAATGTCTATTATGAGGCCAAGTAAAATAAGAAATAAAATACTGATTCAAAAGAGACAAGGATGAGCAACAATTGTCTATGAAATTAATGGTTGTTTTCAGTTGGATTTGTGCCTGTGATACTGTAGCAGTATACAGTTTATTATGTTGACAGATGTAACACCAGACACCGAAATATTCACATATGCATATTACTGTATTTAATTTACGTTTAGTTATTACATACGAAATAAAAGTAAAAAAGTATGGTTTCTAATAAAAGTAAAAATAATATGGTTAAATCTATCAAGATTAACTTGTCCTTAAACCATTGTTTATAAAGTTATGTATGTGTTGTTAACTATATTATGTTTTAATTTTGCAGCCATCGCCGGTATTTGAATCTTCATTGAGGCTTTATAGAAGTATTGCAAGACAATTTGCCTACTTTTACATTAAAATCCATTCAGTCACTACTGATATGCCAGTATTGAAGAAACTACAAGATATTTTTACTTTCGAAAACTACAGGTAAGGGTGACCTTAAATATAGGAAAGACAAATTCACTGTAATTATTTTAATTATTTGAAATGTGTTAAAAGTAATGTTTAGCTCAAAGTTACTTACGAGTTATTGCACACGCCATACCATATCAAAGGACACAGAAATATCTTCGATAAGTTAATATCTCTTTAAGATGAAAATTTTTTTTCATCATATCAGGTCACTATACTCTATTAGGCTATTCTATAACTATTACTTAGTATATTGTTTTAAATAATACAAAAATACAGAATACTCTCAGTCTAATTTTGTAACAAGCTATCTATTGGAAAGGTTTCCTCAAACTGTCCCACATGTATTCAGGAGAGTCATTTCCATTTCGTGTATCTATCGTATCAATCGTGTAGATATTCGATGTTGAAATCATTGGACTTTTACTACGAGTGCTACTATTGTTCTTATGACCTTTGCGATTTTCGAAAACTGGTGTTGGAATTCTATCTCTTCTCAAATTCTGTTTGTTGCGGAATAAGCTTCTCTGCTGTTTCCATTTAAACGTAGCATAAGTTAATAGAAATAATATCATTGCTAACCCAATAATACTTGCCGTAGCAACAGTTACAGATTTAGCACTGTTTGATCTTGCATCGGAATGGCTTTGAGTAAATTCAACTCTTTCCTGGGCGTGTACTTCAATTTTCTCGTCAGAAGCCGCATGACTGTCAAAATCTTTTTGCAAATCATTAAGAACAATCAAACCATCGTCGCTATCTAAATCATCATCTAAGATAATTTTCTTTATTGCTTGTGATGGAGATATTTCTGGAAATAGATAAAAAAAGCTTAAGCTTTGGAAAATAACTGTAAATTCCCTATGCACTGAGAAAATATTTCAAATGTTTTAATTAAAGCCAGAGGCGCCTTCTAAATTTTTCAGTGGTAGATAAGTGGTTTTTGCAAAAACTTGAATCGCAAAATTAAAAAATATATGCCAATTTAATGGTTTATTTGTTTTTATGCTCTATATATGTACGGAGGTAGTAGTGATATTTATAAATGAAATTAAATATAGGTTGAGTGACCACCATTGCTATGTTCGCAAGTATACATCGTTTTGATGAAAATTTACATAACATTTGCTTTGTGATGGTTGAATTTAATGAATTTGACGTGATATTTATTATTTTGAGTTATTAGTACTTTAAATGGACTTACTTTTCACAAAAATACCCGAGATATATATTAGATAATAATCAGTTAAATTCCATTTTGGAAAACATAAATGGCAGAAAGAATTGTATTGTAATACCAAACAGAATACACTTGTGCGTATCATACGTGCGTTGATACGCACAAGTGTAAAATAACTTTTACACTAGTGACAACTTAAATGAAACTATAGATTTAAACGATTAATTTTAAACGATTTTCTTTACTTGCCTTATTTTTTTGGATTTGTTCTTATTTGTTAGAGGTCCTCTTATATTAATTATTATAAAGTGACCTCTTATATTAATTATTAGTTAATATCTGCTATAACATTAAATTACCTTTTGTTGTAACTTCTGCTCCCTCACTCGTGTTATTTTGACCTCTATGCATAATCGCAATAATTTCTTTCCAAGTAACTAGATCTCTGTCAGTATTTAAGGTACGACTCTCTCTGGAAGTAGAATACTTATTATTATTGGTTTCTTTCGGTGAGCTCGTTTCTATCGATTGTTCTTCATTTTCACTCTTGTCTTCATCCATTTTCTTAATGTTTGTAAAATTATTGAATAGTGACATGATACCCATATTTTCGCCATTCTCATTTACATTATTCCCAAAATCCATCACTACTGGAATATTCAAGTAGTGTAACTGTGTTGAATTTGGATCAATAGTTGTAGCTTTAGCTGTTGGATCGTGTAAATTAGCTTCTAAGAGAGCTCTTAATGGATACGTTTCCTTAGATATAGGTTCAATGAGCGACTTAGAAAGAAATGGTTCCGGAGGATTTGGTTCTCTAGAAGCATTGTGGAATATATCTGCTAAGTGTATGTGACTGGATCCACGTTCTCTGTGTTCTACCAATTCATTAATAGTCATATTTCTCTCCATCAAAATCTTGGACAGCCTTGCGCTTGCTAAAATGAAGAAATGCATATTTGGCATCAAATTTCATTATATACATATATTTTTTTATTATTGGAAAAGTTTAATAAAACAGTTTAAATGCGTTCAAAATACCGTTTTTGTATATGTATTAACATGATTTTAAGCAGATCTTATAAGTGCATAATTCAATAGAATTCCCGGAGGATTTACATGAATTATTATCATCATCATCATCATCATCAATATCATGACACCATAACTCCTACTATACAGACAGGACATATTCGTATGTCCTGTCTGTATAGTCGAGTTATGGTGTTATGAGTATATGGATAGGGAACGCTTAACACATTGTTGTTTATCAAAACTGTAAATCTTAAAAAATATACTTACTACGCGTATCGTTAAGAATTTCTTCTATTTCTATTTTAGCTGTCTCTTCTGGATCCTGTGTTAATATAACTGCATGTGTCGTTGCATGTTTAGTCTTTGGAATCTTTGTCGATTTGGATTTTGTTTGGACTTTATTTGAAGATTCTGTTGTCATGAAATCTTCTAAAGTTGTAAAATCTTGTTCTTCGTCACTGTTAGTAGTTCTTGACTGCACTTTTGCTATAAATTCAGAAGCAGAAACTAAGTTAGCCATTCCAAAAATATCTTTCATAGCATAGTCTTGGGTTGCTTCCGTGGTAGTTGTCTTCTGTTTCAGCCTTTTTCTTTTTAACCTATTATTAAAAGCTTGTCTCCTTAGATCAGAAGCTTTAACTACTGATCTTGAAACGGGTTTTTCTAAAGGCTTTTCTGTCGTCGTTGTTATTGTAGTAGTGGTGATGGTCGTAGTGGTGCAGGGGGTTGTCGTAGTAGGCTGAGTTGTTGTAGTTATAGTTGGAATATTTTCCGTTATAGTCACATCTAATGTAGTTATCATATCAGGTTCAGGTTCAGTGGATGTAATATCAGTTTGAGCATTCGTGGTGCTTGGATCGAAATCTGTCACATCAGTTATGGTAGAAGATTTACTATCGTCAAACGAATTATCTTGAATTGTTGTTTCTTCTGGAATAGATGTCGTAGTTATTTTATTTGCCAATATTTTGTCGGATTCTTCTTTTACATTTACTTTTACCATTGTAGGCATTACATCTTTCCAGTCCCTAGATCTGGATGTATTTCTACTTAGTTGATATCTTCGTGATGTTAATGCTATTAAATCTCTACTTAATTGCGACTTATATACAGTATTATTCATAGGTTTCATTCTTAATTTTCTACGAACTCCTACAGGAAATCGGCGTCTTAAAAGAGATTTTGTAGTCGTTTCAGTATTTTCATCTGAATTCGATACTAGCTTTGGAGTTTTTTCATCCCTGTTTGATTTATTTGTTGTGGTTTGTGGTTGTGGTTTTGTTGTCGTTTTTTCTGTGATATATTTATTTATAACATGTTTTGATGAAGAGCGAAAAGGTTCTTCGTGACTAACATTTTGTATAATTACTGTATCTCGGATTGATTCATTGGGTTTTTGTTCAAGGTTTCTATTTCGAAATCTCTTATTTTGTTTTACTCCTATAGTCTTATCGCTTAATGTTACATTTTCATTTGATGGTCCTGTTAAGATGGCAGTATCGTTTTCTGATGAAGGTTCCATTTTAAGTATTGAAATCGCCTTTTCCTTTCCATGGAGCAAATCAACTAATGATAAATTGTGTTGTTGTAAAATTTCACTAAGACTTCTACCATTTGATCTCTTTAAAACTTCTTTTAACGTTTGCGGGTCCAAGGATTCATTGCTCTGTAATTTAATAATGCAAATGTTGTAAAAATATTTAAATTAAATAGCTCTATACAAGTCTTATAAGATAATTTGTTTATTAAATTATCACATCACAAGCTTAGAGTTAAAATATTTTCGTTATTATAACATTCACATCTAACATAAAAAATACTGAATAAGATAAAAATATACTATTTACTTATATCTTAAGTAAATTATATATAACAAGATAGTATTAAGGCTGCTATCACACAGATATTTGTTGAGCGTTGGCGTTACTCCGACGCTTGCACAGCGATAACGCTGCGTGGCCGTGGCGTTAGCATCTTAGTCTTACTGAATGGTGAATCCATGTGTGCTAAAGGGCATCGTCACCGTGTCTATGCAACGCTCGTGACACGTTTCTGCAAATTTCATACCGGTGTGATTATTACAAAGAATTCTGCCAAAATGTTTACAAGTTATTTTCTTTATTGTTTACGTGATCGTCTCATCGTATTAGCATAAAGCTAAGCAGGCTTACGAAGCAATTGTTACGTACTGTTCAAGACTCGGATAAACGCTCACGCTAGCCACACGCTCAGTGTCGCGTCCCACGCTATAACGTATGTCACTAGATAGCAACCTAGATTTAGTTACAGGTACTTAATATTTACACGAACTATAAACCTGTAACATTCTTGTACGCGCTGCTCTTCTCGTCGGATCGATTTATCGATCTTCACAACGCATTTTACTATATTTTTGCGAAACAATTTTGTAGAGTACTTGAATAATTCACGATAAATCTGTTGAATAATTACTTCAATAACCACTTATGTTATAAATAAAGCTTTAAAGTAAAAAATAGTATTAAACAATTAAAGACAAGAAAAACGATTTACCTCAACTTTTTCTTCATCAGTAAGAACATTTACAGATTTTTCACTCAATTTTTCTTGCGTATCTATCATTTCTTCACTGGGAGTTTGTATTGGGTTTATTTCTACAGAAAATTCTGATAAAGATTTGTCGTCTTTCTCATCTTTTTTATTGTTTGAATTATTATTGTCTATTCCAGAATAGGAAATGTATTCATCTTTATAATTTGCTTCAAGCTTCTTTGGTGGATCTCTTTCTATTGACTCTGTTCTAATTACAGTATCATCATTTGGCAAATATAATGCAGAATTATAATTATGATTATCTCCGTACTTAATTGATTCGGTGGGTTGTATGTATGCTTGGTAATTGAGTTCTTCTGTATTATCATTTGGTATGTATGCATTAAATTCGCTCAATTCTGGCCAATTTTCCTCAACCGATGGTCGCTTTCGTTTATGTCCTCTTTTCCTAACAAGAGGTCGATCAGCATCTACAGTTTCATCTGTCCATGGACTTGGACGTTCCGTTGGCCTTGAATCAAACTGTTTTCGTCGTCGTCTAATAACACCTCCTTGTGGACCAAACTGTTCATGTTGATACGGTCGATATTCTTGGTGATATACGTGTCTTTCTTGTGGGATAAGATCTTCTTCAGCACTAGGTAGAGGTCTACGTTTTCGTTTCCGCACTGGCCTGCGTCGTTTAGGCGGCTCCTCCTGATGGCCCCCATCCCAATCAGCTTGTGTAGTTTGCATTACCACTGGCTCCGGGTCCATTACTCTCCAAGGCTGAAAAAAACATCAAATGGATCAGCATTTGCAACACAAATTTGTTTTATTTTAAATAGCTACACAATAACTTACAAAATATTTCAAATAACAACACTAAAAGACTCATTAAATTACTTTTAAGAAGAAAAATATTGTAGATAAATCGCATAATAAGTTCCTTACGAAGAATATGTGGTTTTACGATTTTTTTTTATCGAACCAAAGTTGTTTTTTGTTTTTGGGATAAATTACTTTATTTACTTGCGTTATTCCTAAACTTACTAATTGAAATAATACATAATAAGACCATACCATCGGTTTTCCGGTAATGTATAAAAATGAAGAGTGATGTACTTTTTTTGGGCTCAGCGCTTTCATCAATTAATTTTCTTAGTTTTTTTTTTAATGACATTAATGCTATACAAAAAATAATCTTAACATTATTTAGGATATTTGTAAATGGTACACAAAACATTTTTGAACAAAATTGCACATATTTTGTCTTATAAAGGTACCAAAGGAGTATGCAGTCCACGATAGTAGGTATGTGGTCACTGCCGCCCACTGACATAATTAATCATCCCCGAGTACAATTGAGTCGCGCCCGGGGTGGGTCACAAATGCCTTGAGTACCACAAGTACCATTGAGTACTGGCAACCACGACAATTGCTTCATTGAGGATTGTGAGAGTGGCAGTTATCTGCCCCTAAAAAACAACACCTGTATGCATTACAAATCCCTATTTGTCACATATATATATATATATGTCACACCCAATTTACTGTGATATATATATGTGACTATATATCCTACCTAACTACCTAAATTACTAAAATCAGTATTACCTTGCGTATGTCATAACTAACAACTTCACGCATCCTTATTTCATAATAAGCGCACCACTTTGTGCAAAGACACAATTTTGCACATTTCTTTAGAGTTTTGAAAGTGAAATATTACATAAGGTAATGACACAGCTGTATGCTCCAAATCCTACGCATTGTCTATTACTTTTCAAAGGAATTTCCGTGAATCCCGTGTGAGCAACCAACAATGTAAGTAATGGCAAAAACTCATCGATTACATAGGTATAATAGCATTACAAATGCGTGCCGAAGTACCGATGAAGTTGTATAATTCTTTGAATTCTTGTTTATTTTGTTTCTGCCTCTATTGATCATGATGCTTGAACTGTTTAACAATTTATGATTTGTGAACTGTATAGCAATTTATGATGCGTTACTACTCCGTTTAGCTACTTTATGGAGCATATCACATTATTGTTATTGGAAGGGTTTATGTTCGACAAGCACGCCTCATCCTCAACCGTTATCTTAATGGTAATGGCGACTTCAGCATTTTTGTGCCAAATCTCAGATAGTACTAAATTGTCGGTGGTTATTAATATTTAATGTTAATAGGAATATTAATGGGTAATATTCACACTACTTGGTTAGTAATATGAGAGTAATAACAGTTAATATGAGTTTGTCGTACTGACATATGAGTAAATGCCTATTTTCAAACATTGTTTAAATTCAGCGTGTGGAAACAGACTTGAAACGGGTGAAACTACACAAGGGACACGAAAAATGCCCCACCCAATAATTGGTCAAGAATCAGTGTTACAAACTTTCATAAAATTATTGAAGTCTATTTTTATTTGAAATGGGGCTATATTGCCGCAGGTACCGTTGAATATCAGCAAAACTTTAACAAACATATTTAAGGCTGGCGTCTTCTCGCAGCTTCATCTGCGTGAACTTCAAAACTTGGCTCATAGAGGAATACGGCCAAAAAACCTATTTTGTATAATGAAGGTTACTAACCATTTGTGTATCAAATTTCATCCAAACTAAACTGCCGATTTTGGATGGTTGAATGACAAATTTTCTAACACACTTGTGAACACGTGAATACTTACTCTATACTTATTAGTAGGTGAAACATCCATCACAAATGAAAGTGAAATTTTAAAAGTCACCTAACATGTTACCCACGACATCCGAACCGAGAAAGATTCTACGGCGATTCGTACAATACGGATATGTATTAGTCATTATGCCCAATAGATTACCGATTATCACGTCACGTCTACACAGTTCAAACGCGTGACGTTTGCTTAAGCTCAATTTGTTACCTCATCGTTAGCGAGGAAAGCAAAACAGGTGTCATAATCTTTAGAAGAAAGTTGAAGCCAACCGGTTTTGCATGAGCTAAAGTTAAGGCCGCCGGCGTATCATTTCGCCCGACGTTACAACATTCATTCCGAGAATATCTATTTTATTTTGATTTTTCTGCATTATTTCTTAAAGAAATTAGGATAAAAAATCGAGATTTATAAACAACCTATATTGTTATATAAGAGTCTAAATGTTTATAGTCATAAACAAAATCAATACTTTCATTTATTTTAATATAATAATAATAAGTTATGTTTATTTATTGAGACAACATACAGCTGAATGTTATTATTCCGAAAATTTATTACAGTAAGTTTCTATAAGTGTCATTCAGTTTTATTTTATTAAAGCGATAAATTATTGTGAAGCTTAACTTACACAAAACCATGTTATTAAATATAGTTTTATGGTTCCATTCTCTTCCACAAAAATATATAGTTATATAAACTTTCTTCTGTTATGGTAAATACAACATTTAATTGTAGATACAGGTATTATGGATTACACGTTGGTAAAATAAATGTAATCTATACGTGTGGTACTGTAGTGACGTCGAATGTTAGGTACAAAAGAAAAATTTAACTATTAGGTATAATATTAGGTAGAATCAAAAGAATCTGATTTTACACCTCAAGGTTAAGCAAACCTTACAGTTATAAAATGTCAAAAGTCTCTATACAGTGGTCGGTAACCTTTTTGCAGGCAAGAGCCGCAATATGAAAGCGGCAAATAGCAAATATATTTCAGTTGGACACGTTAAAGTAGTAAACATTTTATTCGTTATCGTCAAAACCAATTATTGTCTCACTGCTGCGCACAGGTTTCTTCGTACAGCGAGATGGATTTCTAGAGATTTTTTGTTAATACGTGGTACATTTGAAAGTCAGTCTGCCAAGTTGTATATATTCGTGTGTATAAAAAGTATAATTAATTACGACATGTCGGGGGTCAAGAATGGTTTGGCGGGCCGCTGGTCGCCGACCCCTGATCCACACAATTGGGAGTGGGCAAGCTTCTTATACTTGTTATGGCAAGTGAAACCGCAAGCATTAACTAATTAGGTCGTTTAATATTAATCACTCTAAACCAGTTGCATAATAAAAAAGTTAATTATGTTATAAAATAATTAATGCGATTATTATGTTTGAAACGTAAACAAGACGGTGCCACGGATATTCAGATTAGCATATTCATTTCTTACAATTATTTTACATAATGACATGCTCTCTCATTTATGTGTTATACCGCTCAGTTACCTTATTACTCTAACTAGAGGACGCCTTTTGCTCGAAATTCAAGCGTAATAAAAACAATTCAAAAGAATGAACACTGAAATAAAGAAAACCTTTTTTGGATATTTTTTTTGAATAAACAAATGTATGGCTAAGATTATTGTTGACATTAAGTGACAGACAATAAAAACAATATACAATCTTTTGTCAGGCTGACAATAGACTGCATGCATAAACATGCGTGTGTCAAAGTCAAACGTACGGTAGTGTGTGTAATAATCTTTCTTTTATTTAATGTATTTAAAGTGCAATATTAAAAAAAAATTAGCTTTTTGCACTCCTTCTTCATATAAACTTTAATCATGACAAATTTTATACTCCACCGTCCACGTAATATCCATAAAAAGGGGTACAAAGTTTTTCTTCACGTATATAAATTTAAATACATGTCTTTCCACGAAACATACCTAATAAACAAACTCTTAGTACTCGTTACACAATTATAATAATCTTAAACATAATATTATTAATTTATTGTTTTTATTACAATATAAATTATACTTAGTATATAAATGGTTATGTGAAATACAATATAATACGTGTAAAATACACTTATGAATAATAACCACTTTCTCATGTTAGTATAAGCTGTGTCAAAGGATCATTTAAATTTACAATAATATTTAAAATTCAAATGATATCTTTGGATGTTATATAAATCAATAATAACTTATTAAAAGTCT
>DWNR01004772.1:0-10627 GCA_018250455.1 Polygonus leo
CATTTAGAACACTTTTTACTGCGGGAAATTCAGTAATATTTTATATGGCAGAACAACGTTTGCCGGGTCAGCTAGTTGTAAAATATACGATCACGTACTAAACTTGATATTGAGGTTACGACTGATCAAATGAGATAACTGTATTTGATTCATAATTACCACTGATTTTCGACAACAAATCTAATTTAAGACAAGTCCACTACCGAATCGAACTTGTAGGTCTTCGGCAACTCGGATAACCTACGAAATTCTTTCCGTAACTTGGAAAAGTTCTTGCGTAACTTCAGCGTTCGGGACAAACAAATAGCTACGAGATACAAAGGCCGGCAAACCCGTCCGCTTGCTTGAGCAGCAAAGGACATGTGCTTCGTAATTTATATACAGTTATTGATCAAAAGGTGATCCTTTGGGAGGCATCCACCCAGCCATATCGACGGATCCCTCAAATTGTTCGGGGCTACAGGGGTGATAAAATCTGGTAGAAACACCGTCTTACACTTCAATTGTTGGGGATGAGGATAATGGAGTAATTATTGACTGTAATGCGGTTAACGGAATTGCTTCACTGCTCGACTAAGTATTGGAACTTAAGTATAATGGTTTAAGGTAGATATTGGGTAGGTAGGTATATACCAAGCACGTTCATATCAAGTACTTTTGATTATTGAAAAGAAATTGGAATATTGCACATTAAAAGAGGATTGAGTGCCTTGATATAGGTGAATAATTTACACGATATCTACAGCATGAGGTAATTAAATTAAATTAATAAGTTTTAATTGTATAAAAATAACTAATTATAATTACAAATTGAAAGAGGTAACCAAGCCCTAGTAACAATTTAGACTCCCTAAAGACTAATATCTGTTCGTTACAACTATAAGTACTTACAACAGTAACACAAGAGACGGCTTCCTTTTTCATAAAGTTTAAAAATAAAGTCTTTTTAATATAAAAACTGACGAGATAAAACCAAAAAAGGTTCTCAACCGAACGCTAAATCCTTCTTTCATTTATAACAAATGGCTAATATTCGTAATTACATATAGATAGAGCCTTCAACACACAAAAGATTTTTTATTACGTAAAGGATTTACGCGTTTGTTATCACTTGAGGTGTAAATTTTAATCCTTTTACACTTGACTGCTGAGTGAAGTGGGAACAAAAAATTGAAGAACTGCTAAAAAGTTTAGATTTTTTGCAAAACTTTAAATTGCGCAGTGGCGCCGTGGTCTGAATGCACCGATTTGTAATCTCTTAACTAAAACTGAATTTTTCAAAGGATTGGATACAGAATTTTTTAAGTAGGACCTTATGTAGTTTACCTATAGTAACACCGCCACCATTTTCTGCTTTATAGCATCAGAGTGGATCTTTTTTTATCATATAAAGGTAACAAAAAGCAGTCCACCTGATGGTAAGTGGTCACTTTCGCCCATGAACATTAGTAGTCATCCCCAAGTACGACAGAGTCGTTCCTGAGATTGACCACAGAGTTACCCTTAAGGACAAAGACGTTCGCCTCATTCGTAAATATAGCAACCACGCGTCTCCAAATCGAAACACAAGAATTGCTTCACGTTGAATTATGATGGTAAATAATAATAATAATATAATGGTATGATGTAAAGACACTCATGTAATGAAATGGAAATATTTCATAACGATAACGATGTTCATTTTGAAACGGTATTCATTTTGAATCTTCTTTTGTTTTAAACCAATTTAATAATTTTTTTCAATACTCGTATAAAATATTTGAAGTCAGTTTTGGTTTTAAATCAGGATTAAAATAAGTAAGTAGCATAATTCATTGATTTATTTCCAGAATAACTTAGGTGTATAGAGTTACAAAATCCATTTGCGATCATATGTTACATCACATCCACAAACAAGGGTACAACAATGTCATCAACATGTCTTGTTTCCGAAACTGAGCAAACGTTTAGTTATATTTAGTTATCACTATTACAACTACGGACTACGTAAAGAGAAATCTAAACAATAAACAATTGAAAGCAGCAGTCTCCAAATTAAATAGAGTAGTGTAAAATGGTTTGTTACGACATCATGAGGAGACACAAATACGAAAAAAGAAAAATATTGAATAATGAAAAATTTATACAACAGTGATGAGTCTACTAAATTAGTGAATAAATAGTTTATTATGTCATGCTTCTTGTAGAAGTAATAAACTAAAATAGATGTGACATACTTAGAAGAAACAATATAAATTTCGACCTCACTGGGGGTCCCGCGTTCGAATCTCATTCCCATCCTTTAAAGTTCGTAAGCTCCGGTTTTTATAAAATTTGTAGGCGTTATTAAAATTAATTATCCTATTATTTGTGTTTTTAATAAAGATAACATGAGATTTGTTAAAGATGACCTACTTTTATGTGTATTAGTAGACTTCAAGTACCAATCTTCATCAATATTCACCATAGCTTACATGGATATGGATAGAGTACCTATGGCCATTATTATAGTTTTATGACAACAGCTGTCTTAGCACTTTAAAAATATAAAAATGTACTTTAAGTATTCACTAATTAATAGTCTCGCCTAGTCCTATCGTTCTTCAAAGAAACGTAAGTGAAATTTTAAAACCTGTTACAAATTCCGATTCCCCGATTTATCCTATTCCAACTCTAAGTAAAACATGTAGGTATGCAGGCAGATCGCTTTGAAATTTAAGTAAGGATCGGGCTGGATGGCGTCGTTCCCACGGGAGACCGTGCAAATATTAGCCACGGATCAAGCAGGATTGAATGCGTTTTTGTAGCACTTCAGTTACCACTACTATGGAACACTTTGGGTACTATGAATAATTTATTTCAATACTCACCGACCTTACCGATTTCGTAAACTTTGTGCAGTAACACTCAAAGCGAGTATCAAAGCAACACATCGAATTAACTTCTTAGTATCTTCTTAGTAATTTTATAACTAATAGTACAAAAAGGAATACACCATTTTTAAGAAACAATTGCCATATATTGATCTTGATTCGTAATAAACAAATTAATATATTATAGAGCGCATTTAAATTAATAGTCAGATTTACTCTTTTAAACACTTCGTATAGTCATAGTTTTAACTAAGATTTTCTTAGTATTTTATAACATTGATATAAATTAACATGGAACTGTCGAAATCATCTGGAATTTACCCAAATCTATCTGCGCTAAAGTTTTAATAACCACCCTAATATATAAACACTGCAGACTGTAGCTTCAATTATTATTAATTCGTAAAATTAAAGTGTAAAGTCCAAATCTACTCCAAATACTCAATTCACTCCACATTCTTAGCTCACTTAAAATATTAGCAAGCCATTCTCGCAATACTCTTCAAAAACTCGAAAAGAGATCGAGTTAACAATGGTAACACTTTACCTATTTGCTCATTTCCAATTGCCCCTTCTCTTGTTACCAACTGTATGAGTGGAGTGTTTTGACCAAAGGACGTCGCAAATATTTGAGTTTCGCACTTGACTGATGTTTGATCAAATCGTTCAATTATATTTTGAATGGGATTGACAGTTTAAGGGCGATTCCAAAAATCGGCTGCAGTATGAAATTACAGCAGTAGGTGCTTGTATATTGTTTTGTAAGTATTTTTTACCGACTCCAAAAAAAGGAGGAGGTACTCGACTGTTTTTTATGTTCGTTGCCTCAGAACGTTTTATTGGTTAAACCGATTATTTTTTTGATGAATACATTAATTAGTACATTCTTACAAGATGACTGTATTGAATGATTATTTGATATTGATTCCATTTTTTTAATTTCCATTGATTTACATTGATACCGAGATAGTCGAATTGATGAAACGCGATTCACTCGAATGGTTTCTTTTTATTTAACGTACGTTTAAGATAATAATTAAAGATTTCACTTTCGCAGATAATTTTGGAGAATTAAGTTTTCTCCTAAGTAATATAAAATATCCATAAAAATTTCTGATATAGTAATTTCCAAAAAAATCTTCCTATATTCATACACTTTTTTAGACATGGACAATGGACATTTACATTTTAATAACGTACCTACATATTTGCAAAATCGCTATAAAAGTTAATTTAATTTAGACTTTTCGAGCTCTCTTTTTCTCATTTGATATGTATCTACTAGATGATCAAACATTATATAGCCACATTCTACATAACCGCAGTGACAAATACCTGAAAATTTATAGTTACTATAAGAATTATCCATAAAATTATTAGTTACTCCATAGCTAATAACCAAGTCTGCTTGATTGCTTTATTATCATATAACAAGATAGGAATTAATATAACCACTTAACTGTTTAATCAAACCACGCCTTCGGGGTGTATGGACATGCTCACTAATTGCATTATCTATAGCACGGAGACATAATAAGTAAGTTTGCTTGAAATTTGATTAAGACAGCTGATTAGTATCTCGCCTCGGGTAAATAAATAGTCTAGATTCAAACTGAAGATTGAATAAAGGGTTTATAGGAGTGCACTTTGATATAATGTTATGTTAACTAATCTATGTTTAATCTAACCTATATATAACCTATAATATCTAAAAATATTTCTTCTTTGATATAGAATGATCATGAGACTTGGTATGAAAAAGACAGGCAGAGATTTTAGGGCCCCACGCTTACGGTCCTTTTTAAAGTATATGCATATTTAAAATGAAGAAAATTTCTATGAAAAACCTTAGGTATATGAAAATTCAAAATTTTGTTTTTTATGAATTCTACCAATTTGCAATTGGCATGTGCACTATGATCTAAATCACAAGATCGTTATTAAAGGGGACATTTGTGATGATACCTGACCTGTAATTAAATTATTTTTAAAAATAAATTAACAAGAACCTATAGGTAAGGTATCTTTTAAATTTACATACATACAACTTTATTATATTATTATTATACCCACTTGCAGTACATTAACAATCATATTTAAGTAAAATGTACCTACTTAGACTTTTATGTTTTAAAGATAAAAATAAAAAACCTACCTAAATTATAATTAAGTCCGTACAGTTTCTCACTTGAGCATAAACAAAACGTTGTGTGACAACCAACATGATTCGCTTTAATTTTCTTGATAACGTTTTCCCAGAATAAACAAAACAAAACAAAAATAGACGCAATTTGTCGCGTGCCGAAGGTGCGTGTCACACCGTGCCTGAGCAGCGGCCATTTTGTGACCGAAAATTGGCGGGAAAATCGAGAAAACAACACTTGTACGAGTCCCATGCTTCACCAAGTCGTAAAGCCACAAATTAATGGTAGAACTGTACCACCCGCGGTTCTGCGGAAGCATTAAAATATTGAACAACCAAATTAGTTGAACATCCTTCTACTTATTGGAAAGGGGAAAAAATTGCTAAGTGTTAGTAAAAAACGTTCTCAGTACTCATGTACTTAACTTATAGTTTGAGAATAACTAAGTTAATAAATAAAATCTTTGATAAAAAAATACATTTTAAATGAAAAAGAAGGAGATATTAATCATATTTTTGTTTAAGTACCAATATCCTGAACACAGAAGATCAATATAAAATGACAAATTCCAAAAAAATCCAAGTGAATTTACGATACTCATCGTAAATGAAATAATTTGTAAAACCATGACATTTAAATATTGTGTAATTAAAACATCAGTTCGTAATTGCAACTTGGCCAATGGGGAGGCTATTGGCAAAATTATTCAATAACCACAGAGTTATTTTTGGTACATATAGTCGATGAAATTTATGAACTTTCATTTGATTTGGATCAACGATCTACAAACTTCGCGCTTTGTACGTGTATCGAATTACTTCCAACATTCTTTCATTTCACGTAGCGCCATAAAAATTATGAAGTCAAAAGTAGCAACCGAACCGACGCCGCAAATTTAGGAACACTCCAACTTCACCTCTATTTTGCTTTTAGGGCCAATAAAAACGTCACCGAGAACATACTTTCCAAATTTCGAGGTTCACAACTCACGGAAAACTGCGAGCGTGTGACAATAAAATGTCCAATACAAGTGGCATTAGACTGAAGCCACTAGGATGGGCTAGAGACACGCATCCAGTGTGAGCACCACCTATACTTGACATCCCATTCCCCGCGGAACATTCCCTGCTTCAAACCAACGCACACGCCACGACCATTACGCGGAGATCTCCCTAAAATGGTCTCACCTCCCTAGTTCCTTATGTGGGCGAGGAGGGAGGGCAAATCACCTATTATTAAAGGGGGTGCCAAACTAACGGTTTCACGTGTTGTTCCTTTTTATGTGTTCCGTTTGAATAACACGTTTGATGGCGTTATTTAGGTGTTAGGAAGCATGTACCGTTCTCCGAATATTTGCTCAGCTATTTCGAGATAATTACGTTTTTCACGCCACCAATTTGCTCAATACTTAAAGACGGGAAGGAGTTGAGAAACTGATTTAGGTATGCAAACTGGTTGAGTAATTTACATTGATCGAGTCAACGTATTCCGAAGTACTGGTAAAGGCGTTGGTAACATACAATAAAACCTCCATTTGCTTACTACATAAACATGGGGCCGCTATTCTTCTAACCATTGACATGGATTGCGGATGGCGTGAGATGTTCCGACAGATAGTGATGGAAATTTGTGAAAAGCATGTTGTTTCCACCAGAATGGGAAAGTTCACGCCATTCGATCCACATTCGGGACACACATGACAGACATGCAACTTTTTTCGAGAGTGTCGAGTATTTTTTTTTTCCATTTTTTACGATTGAAGCTAGTTTGTGATTCTGCTCAACAATTTGGAACATGTATTCAATTGACAGGTATCGAAAACATTTTTAAAATCTTCCTATATTTATAGTAAAATAAAAGCATATTTCTCGGTAGCTCTGTTTTATCGAAAATGTGTCACTTTCACAGTAACAGAATTCACTTTTATTTGAATTGTGAAGGAATGTACGAGTCAACTCATAAAATTCTTATGAATCCAAAATATTGCTTAACATTAAACAGAACAAAATACTGCAGTGAGACAGTAAATAGATTGAAGGCGAAATTAAGGTGTCCATAAAAAACAGAGGTTGTTAGCAAGCGAAGGCCTTGACGACCTATTTTCATGAAGCTTACGTTGCTTCGAAGCTTGAAATATGACGTGTGGTGTCAGCTCATCCATTTCAGCCAATTTGCATGGAAAAACCGTAAAACTGTCAGAGCTGACACACTGGTAGCTCCGATGAGAGATAACCTGCGGTTCGTACTTCATTTTGTTTTTACCTTACGTGTTTCGCCCTATTATCCTGCAATAGCTTTTTGAAATATAATCTTGTTTCTTTTTACGATGGATTTTCGCGGTGAAAGGGACACTATTCACAGCTACCATAAATTTGACGTTCTTCGAGTAATTCTTTTTATTTGATGACAAATGCTGTGATGTTAGCCTGTCCTGCAGAAGAACAGGTTTGAATCTCGATGGCGAATTCAACTTCTGTTGAATGTTCTGGATCTGTGTATTTGTGTATGTACTTGTGTTTATTTATCAAGTTCATTATAATTCCTTGTTTAACTGATTATGTAATCAGTGTGAGCCGTTGTGCATAGGTCTACTTGACAAATCGTCGAAATTTATTTTAAGTACTTTTAATGGAACCAGCTAATGGATATAGATAATAAAGTCTATCGTGGATCCTGGATAGAACCGGAATCGTTTTATAGTCGATCATAAATACTTTGCGGCTACTGAAATGCTGCTAAGAACATCATATCTGTTTAAACTTTCAAACAGCAGCTAACCAGCCCTCTCATAAAATTAAAATTGTAAGATACCGTTAATGTATAAGAATATAGCAGAAGGTACACCAAGTGAAGTCAAAGCTATTGTTTATTTTTTAGTCTATTGAAATATCATTGAAATATAAAGGTTCAAATTTTGCGACGTGAAAATGTTGCTTTTATTACCGAAACATACTTGAATCGTAGCATCAATGACACTTAAAAAGAAATTGTGGTGCTCCAAAGTTCAAATTTAGTTTTTAAAGTCAAACATAGCGTGCATATGAACATGAATATGGAATGCTTGTGTCATATTTGGTATTTCGTGTCAGTTGTCACATTCTTATTGTCTTTCATAGCAAAGTGTACAGTTCATTTCTTATCTTTGAAGCCATCTAATGTTATAGTCTAGAACACCTTTGTATAACCATATATGTATATATTTAATCATTCAGTAAAAATGTGAAACGGTCATAATTGTTTTTGTATAAAAAAAACATTTGGTTCGATTACAATGGCACCTCCTGACCCAAGCTTTTTCAGATGCGATGTAACTTTCCTTACACTTATTTGATTTGTTTCAAATTAAATTTACTTTCAACAAATTTATATGTCTCCAAGCACAGACTTGATTCTCCAACTGCTTCTGTTAATCAATATCATCATATGATGAGTATTTCGATAAGTACTTGTGCAGTTCGCTTGCTTTTTATATAGTCTTGTTAATTATAGTCCTGTAACATCATATATTCCTGTAAACATGTCAATTCATTAATATCTATTAACTTAATTTGTAATGTTTATTATTGCATGCTTGCGGTAATGAATAATGTCTTTATTTGTTTCAAAATTCGAATAGATTTGAACAATAAACAAGGCCACATGATGTAGCTTTCCAAAGAATTTCAATTTAGAAGTCGTTGCCACATCGTAAATCAAATGTTTTGCGTCTGACGACATCCAGTCTTCATTTTTCGTGCACCGTTTTCCAACTTGCCGCGATTATTTGACGTTTTTCTTTTTCTTATTAAATACACAAAGCCAGAAAGTTGGTGATGGCTCTGGGGGTGGTGCAAGGAATTTCGGTCGGAATGTCCTGTTCCTTAAGAATGAATGTAGCGTGCACTGTTTCGCAGGATTGTTGCTTACTTTGTCGCGGCTCGTATGCCGAGTATTTCGGAGTTCTTCGTGTGAGGAATTTTTGTCTCGCTGTGTTGAATTTTTTTATTATATTGTGTGAGGTATCCGTGTCGCCCTCACACCTGCTCCTTCACTCGTGAAAACGACAATTTTACATTTTCCGCGTTCTTCTCAAGTGTATTTGATATTCACAGTTGTTTCGGCAGCCAATGTTACGAAATGTTTTTGGAGAAAGGGTGTTCAAAGTAATTTGGAGACGGTAAAAGAAAACTCTTACTTTGCTTATTTTGCTTCTCTATTGTTCACAATATGTATTTTTTATAGTTTCAATGGGCGCATTGTCAACTTTACAGTGTACACAAAATTGGTTATTATTAGATTCTGCTTCAGATACCTTAGAGGTAATGAGTGAAGGCTCAAAAACAAACGGATGTACGCTAAAATGCGTAATTACTGTGATGAATTATGATCATCAAATTGAGTAGCTAAGTATGTCTAGTGAACGTTATTATTGACGATGGCGCACTCCATACTTCTCCTATACTTTATTACACACTTCAAAAGTGAACACAGCAAATCTGACGGCATATCTTAGATATGGACTCTGGGTTCCTGGTACGAAAGGCAGAAATCTATACCTGGCTGTTACTGCCACTTAATGTAATGCTCCAATTGTACACTGAGAGATTGTTATAACCATTGATAAATCTTTCTTGTCTAAAATTGATGCCATACTCACTTTAAACGTATAACATTCTTACAGACATTTTTTTACAATCATATCATCATTAATATCCTTATTTCTAATTGTCTTTTAAATTCAAACATCCAGAGTATTTCTGCACAGATACAGCTGGCAATTTGAGGATCCAGATTCAATTTTTTTATAGTTCACAAGTGTAGTTTTTAAAAATGTAGACATTAGAATTACTCAACTTATTTATTTAACTGTAGATAACAAAAATGTCTGGATAATCCGAATGTAACGCGAATATTTGTCCACAATAGAATTCAATTTGAGTAGCCTTCCCAGGCTCGCTCGTGCAGGGCGGGCGGGCGTATCCGAAGTGACAAATTGAGCCACTGCTGTGGGCGGGACGTGATTGATCTCAGGTCGGGGATGTTCTATTCAAATAACTACATAATGCTCCAATATAAGGGATATATTCTCGAATCTTACCTACGTTAAGTCGATTTTTATGTTCCAAGTTAAGCCTTTTAGTGTAAGATTCATGTGTAATATTTTGTGTGTTATTTATTCCGTTTTATAGTTGAGGTTTTTCAGCCATCTTACTCGTTATTTTCACTTTTATTTCTGATAATGATGATTTTATCCTTATGTCTTTATTTTTTACGTTACTGTACTTATATGTTTGGTCTTTTAGCATGAATTGTGTAACAATTTCGCTCTAACGTAACCTGACCAATCCACATATTACAGACTAGTACAGAACATATTTTTATACATATTTCATACCATTTCATACTAATTGGCTTAAATTTTTTTTTTACAACCTAATCTTACACGGTTACTTGCTTATCATCATAAGTATATATTACTTCACTAAACATATATTGTTGTAGGTTTCTTTTAATTTTCTTTTGAGAGAGCGTTGGCATTTTCCAATTATGCAAATTTCTAGCTGTTTTTTTTTTATATATTTTAACCTCGCAATAAGGCAGACGGGACACCTGATGGTAAGTGTTCACCGTCGCCCATGGACATTTGCAACA
>DWNR01004773.1:0-10625 GCA_018250455.1 Polygonus leo
CCCTCTCGGGGCTACCCCCTCGAGGCTATTACTCCGATGGCGACGTCCGGATCACCTGGACGTCGTCCACCCAGGGAATGCGCCTTACTTTGAGACCCATGTTCATGAGTTCATTAGTAGGTGTATGACACCTGAAGCAAAAACGTCAGTACCTGATTGATATTGCAATCATTCCATTTTTAAAATAAATGGACTTTGCACAATGATTTATAGGGTAATACTTTTTAACACGCTTTTTTTATAAACATAACCTAGATGTAGTTTAGTTATAGGTGGTGAATTTTTAAGATAATGGACCAAACGAGACTATTTATTTATATAACTATCCGACTTTAGAAGTCACTGACGGACCAATGTCGATGATGACGCCACTGCGACCTCGTGAATCCAACAGTACCGTAGTTTTCTTCACCTGTCGAACTGTTAGGGGCATTAAGCATGATCTTACAGAAGCCAATTAAGGTCGTTCATTTTCTTTAATTAATACATTAATTTAAACAAACAAAACAAAAACAACCTTATAAAAGCATCAAATGCAAGTTTGCTCTGTTCGTTCAGATTTACTTGCATTGTAAGTTAGTGAATATCTGAGTGTGCAAGTTGCTTGAACTACGTAAATAGATGTTTTATTCCTCGGTTACTCGAGCTCATTTAAAATAAACGAGTACCTACTACTTAATTTATAATGGATCCTCAATGAGGAAACTTGCTGCTCCAGTTAATTAGCCCCTAATTTGGCACGAGGGTAAGGTGAAGCATATACGAAAACCTTTATTTATCGTCAGAGGAATGCCCTAGAGGTCTATTTTTAGATTCTGAGAACTTGTATTAATTTATTATTCCCACGCGAATATACGACAGAATTTTTTCTTTGCTTGTCAGACATAATGCGTTAGTTCCATTAGAATTATTTGATGTTATACTTACATTTCAACGCAATTGTGTAAATGTATATTGTTTTGCAGGTATACATATATTTTAGAGCTACATAAGTATTTGTCTAGTAGATGAAGTGGATTATTATGTTTCTATAAATTAGTACCTCCTTTATCGACTATCAAAGAAGTGATATAAAGAAAATACTGTAGTACCTAAATCTATACTAATAATATAAAGCTGAAGACTTCGTTTTTTTGTTTGAACTCGTTAATCTCAGGAACAACTAGTTCGAACTGAAAAAAACTTTTAGTGTTGGATAGCCTATTAATTTATTAACAATTGAGGAAAGCTGTAGGCTATATAATATCAGGCTACGACCAATAGGAGCGGAGTATCAATGAAAAATATTGCAAAAACGGAAAAAAATTGACCCACTCTCTCTTATGTGACTCAAAAGAAGTTTCGCGGTCCGCTAGTATGAAATATAGGTACCTATTTTTTAGGATACGGTGACTACTTACTACTATTTATGAAAGATCTAATATTTCAAAGGCAATAAAACACTGATCCGGAGTCATTCACTCAGTCACAGTCTTCCACTGTATGTTAGAACCTAAATGGAATCTAAAAAGTAAACATTAGCATTCCATTGTCGCTCATCTTATGAAAAAAAAACACAAACTATAAATAAATAAATACAAATAGAGATAAATAATCTACCAGTTATAAAATTGCTTCAATCATTAAATAAAATTAATCATGTTCAACTCGCCTTTTAAAACTTTGTACCTACTTTTTAAAAACCCTTTAAAAACGTGTAGTATCTAAAAAAATATACCGAAATACACTGTTGAACGGGATTTAATCAAAAACTTGGTGAATATATCCAAGGCACCATGTTTTACCCGAAATGTCTTCCCCCGGTGTCACCGAGCGTAGTGCAACCGTTTTGAGAGGTGAGCATTTTCCTGAAATATGTAGAAAATTTTCCTAACAATACAGAGTATCGCGACGCAAATAAACAACTCTCAAGTAGAACATGCTTGTACGCTACAGCTCTGAAAGCATGTATCAAAATTTAAAATGTATGCTACAAATGCGTTTTCTACGGGCCTCTGCTATTTGAAAGTTTGAATATATAATATGTATCTATTTTTATACAATAATCGGTCAAGTGAGAGTAGGACTCACTGACGCAGGTTTCCGAACTACATACAGATGGCGTTGGATTACATTGAAAATTTTTCACAGCAAAACGGTTTCATAAATAACTTTTTATTTCTAGTATTTGTTATTGTAGCGGCCATGGTAATACTTACTTTTTGTGAAAACGTAAAGAGGCTACTTATTACAGATGGACGGACGGAGAGACAGCGAAGTAATAGGGTCTTGTTGGCACCCTTTCTTAATGTAACAAATAGCTTATCCACCTCGTGGAGGGTAGTCATTATTGTTTATTACAGTCCCCTAAATAGGATATTGTTTTACATGAAGTCCGCCATGTAATGCTTTTCTACATATAAGGACTTAGATGCTTGCAATACGCTTGTAGTTGCCGTCTTTTTTTTCGAATGTGTAGTTGTTGTTGGCCCTACTGGCCCTACTGGCCCTACATTTACAGCTTCACCGAGTTTTATGGCAAGCCAACCAAGAAAGCCCTGGGCTAGATGGGAAAGGATGGTCTCAGATCTCGGCTTTCGTACAGTATGGGTCCATCCATTTTCAATGGAAAATGATGGCTTATGATGTGGCTTAAGCAATCCTTTTCGTTCTGCAAGGGGGTTGCCGTCAGTACTTGTACTGTATTACAATACTGTCAGAAGCTGTGTGTACTTAGTATAATCTATGGCTAGAATATTTATCTATACCTTGGTATAGACAAACATTTTTAGTTCTATTTATTGACACTAGATGTCACCAGCAAGGTTAGGCGGTACCAGCCGCCATTTTAAATGTTCATAGTCTTCACCAGGAAGAACTTCTTGCAATGTTGTATGTTTTCCCTCTCGGCACATAATATCGGTTTAATTGTTATGTAAAACATACAACATTGTAATGAAGACGTGTTTGTCATCTGCTGGTGAATTATATTACATAATGCTATGATGATTAGGATAATTTAATTTAAAGAGCAACTTGAATGATATTAATTTATTAATCGAACATTTATGAGTATTGTACTTGTACATACCTTCCTCCCGAGGTATTTATTCCCTGAGCGCTATTATGGGGTTCTTCAAAAAAGATGCGAAAAGAGCTCTCCTTTAAAGCCTGCGATGCATTGGCGATTCCTCTGGTGTTGCAAATGTCCATGAGCGACGGTGAACACTTACCATCAGGTGTCCCGTCTGCCTTATCGCTAGTTTAAAATATAAAAAAAAAACTGTCTGCGCAAGATATTTAAGCACAGACGGCAACTACACTGTACTAACAGACACACTAGTACAGCGTTACGGGGTTAGTTAGTTAATCGTAGAGTATACTAGCTTTTGACCGCAGGTTTGCACGCGGTATCACGCTATTTTATCATATGTTTCGAATCTATGGCATTTTTTCTATGGCTATGGCTTGCGGACAGTATTTAAGGTGCATTTCTGTACTTTCAACATGTAAGGTGGTAGAACTCATGTAGTTCGACCGGGGAGGTACCACCGCCACCCGCATAATCCTTCGTGAAGCAATTTATTATGTTTCGGTTTGGAAAGGCGCGGTTGCCGGCCATACATAAATGCGAGGCGAACATTTTAGTCCTCAAGGGAAGCAACGCATCTGTGGTCAACCTAGTCAACCAAGTCACTTACCACCAGGTGGACTGCATGCTCGTTTGCTAGCATAAAACGATAAAATAAAACGTGTGTACAAAGTTACATAATGATCAGTACGCTTAAGATACGATGGCGTAATAAGAGCATTCTTATCACTTCTTCTTCATTCCTTTTATAATGTTAGGAGTTTTATCGTAATATATGTGCTACAACAAAACAACGTTGCAAAGTTATTATAGGTATTAAAACAATAAAATGAAAAATAAGACGAACTTGAATTAGACCTTTAGAAAGTCTTAAATAGTCATAAGTTTTGTAACTTTAGACTGTTTATATTCTACACTCAAAGTTCATGAAGGTGTTTTTAAGTAATAAGTGATTTTTGAGCAAAATTTAATGAATGTAGATCCAAGATTGTGAACTTATTTTGTACTAAGCTCAAACTCAAATAAAACATCGCAATAAAATAATTAAGATTTTGATTAAACAGAAATATGTAAACAATAATTCATTTTTTTATCGTGTACAGGTTGCAAACGAGCATGTAGTTGTCCTGATAATCATAATAATACACACGCGGCAAACATCTTAGTCCAAATTGAAATACAATTAATTGCTTCACGGAGGGCGGGATTTCCCCGGTCGGACTACATGAGGTCTACCACCTGTTATGGTTATGGTTGTTGTTATTTGGCAATACATTTATCATGTGTCACATGCGGTCAATCTCAAATAGTACTTGGACATATGTAAAGTCACAGGTTCCCACGGGCGGCAGTGATCACTTACCATCAGGTGGCCTGTATACTCGTTTGCTACTCGTATTCTATAAAAATATCCATTATACATTTTTTGCTACTTCTTTTATATAACGGTTGCAAAAATTGAGCCATCTTCCCGATCATTATAATAAGTGGAATGAGAGTTCCTCCACTTAATTGATCTTCAATCTGTGGCTTGAAGCAAGTTTTCAAACTTAATTGGAGTACAGTGAAAAGGCGATAACTGGTACCTAGTGTAATGAAATGGGTTTTTATTATTTTTTTATAAAATCACTAGGTTCTACTCTCGGTTTCACACGTATTATAAAATTTTGTCATACCTCTTATATGGAATTAATCGTAACTTTTCTCTGTTAAAACGCTTCCGTACTCCTCCTCCAATATAATAATATTGTTAAGTTTTTTCTGGAAAATAGATACATCATAGACTTTTCAGAGGTTCTGTCAATATGCGTATAAATTTTACGATGAGTTTGAGGCGTGATGTTGCAGTTAAGGCATAAATGTGTAAAATCTCCCATTCTTAATTATGATGTTAATAATGTTTACGTATTTGTCTTAGCATCCTCAATTGCCAGGAGAGCCAAGTTGAATGCTTTGTGAGATTGAAAGGACTGAAAGAAACAAAGTAATTTGCAGTGTAGGAAGTACTTACACAATAACTTTCCTTTTGCTCAACTGGTTGTGAAACTTAGTAAGGAAACAGGAGCAAGAGGACTCGGAACGATTTATTCCCTTTGTTTTATGAGACAATTAAGAGAGGAAGGGACGTTGCGCTAAGAAATTTTTGTTCCCTGTTCCCCGTTATAAAAGGCGAGTTTAAATAGCGAATTGAACTTGTAACGATCTATGTTTATTCACGAGGTGAAAGAAATCTTTTTACTTTTTAAATTTAAATGTCAGGGGACGAAAGATTAAAGTGATTTATTTCAATTAATGTTTTATGCGAAGTTATTATAGCGAGGCTAGGCTTATTTATTGTGTTTTTTCGTATGAATCATAAATGAAAATTAATACATAACTAGAACATAATTAAACAATTTTCCTAAGTAATGCAAAACCTGAATATAATATGAAGAGCCTTAGTATGAAATCTAATACAAAACACAACACTGAGATTATACCTGTCTTGGAATTTTAAGCTCAACATTATTGAAATAGATGAAGAGCATTTATAGTACGGTACGGTATGTGGTATGAGTCAGTGTCTGAAACTCATATACGACTATATTGCAATGGAATTTTAGCATAATCGTAACATCGGCGCATCGAAAAATTAATACATGCATATTTAATTGTACTTAATCGTTTCGTTTGTGTTTTCTGTACCATTAAAACGAAATTAATGGCATGAGAAGTATAATTACAAAACGATCGCGGACGAGATATTTATTTGATGCGAATGGGCTTACGTTTTGGGAGATTTTGTTGTCCTGGTCCCGTTGTGTTTACGCGGGGAGTCATGAAAAACATTACAACATGTCAAGTATTATAACACGAGAGCTCAACGTTAATGCGCTCGTTAAAAGGTTTTTGGCGAGAGCCTCTTTGTGTCTTTTTCGGACCCTCGTCAGAGTAAACGTGTTATGAAGCAATTAACTCATATTTTCATAAACGAGATTCATCGTGCCGCGCCAAGATTATTTTATTACGCAGACTGGTCTAAGAAATAACGGGAACAATTAAATTACAACGTCGAAATCTTTTCCCTGTTTTGTGGGGTGTGAGACGAAATTACCTCGTTTTTTGCCCTTAAACTTTTTATCGGATTAGTTCTCGTAGAGTTAATCTGATTTAATTAAATAATTATACTTTGCTTTTAGGATAATTTGTGTTTAAAATAATCATTAAGCCGTTAATAAAAACTTAATTATCCAACGTAGAAGACGAAGGTCCGAACGTAGAAAAGGTCCAATATGGTTAAAAAAATATGAGAAGAACTTAGTATATTCGACTTGGACTTCGAAATGGACGTTATCATTTTTACGAGCCATTGTGAATTATGATTCTAATTTCTAGAATGATAGTACCCGATGCTGGCAAAGCATTTACAAAAAGTCGACTCGTAGACGTCTCGTCAGCGGAGATAGGTACAAATTTGAGCTTTAGAAAATGAGCTTATCTCCGACCCTTATAATCCCCTCCCCGTAACTTTGATCCTCCCCAAATAGAGACCCGCAGAGATTAACATTTACAGCGTTATCTGTTGCAGCAGGCGAACGCTTTCAAACTAGCACACGAATATAATTGTCTTGCTACTAAACATACAACATATCGTATGATATCCAACAACTTGTCCTTCGTTATGATTGACGGTTTCGCTATAACATGTAAATGAAGAATGATTTTCTAACTGATGTAATACTGATGTATACTAGTTTCTTTACTGCCATAATTCGTAAAAGAAATAGGTTCATGTGCTCATAGTTTAATGTTATCTCGAGCACTGTACACAAGAACGTATAAATTATTACATATGTTTTATACATACATAATTGTATTTTATTGTATTTAACATGATTGTGCAATAAATAATTTAATTTAATTTTATACTTTTTAGTTTGAGCTCCAGTCAGGCAGGTACGTAAATAATGACTTGGCAAAGACAATTTTTTTGTCATGACTCACACTTTACCATTTTCATATCATTTACCATTCAAGCCAAGAAAGCGTTCGAATTTTTTATAAATGCCAGATTTGCAAGTTTAGACAATTTTGATATCGAGATGTAGAAATACATGTGGCGCTATCTGTTGATGATATGTAGAAGGTCGCCTGGAAAGTTCAGTTTAGAGTCCCCGTATGTTTACACACACACACACACATATATACACTATCGTTTGTAGAAAATATAATCTCTTATTTTGAAGTAATAACTATTCGACAAAAGAGGACTGGTTTTTTTGTTACGAGTTACAAAGTAAATAATGTAAACAGGAATTGTAAACATTTATCTGTTAGAGACTGCGTACAAAGAACGTAATCTTAATGTGATTTAATCATGGTTGGTATGAAATGTTGCGATTGTAGGAAGGTAGGATTAATCCATCCTGTTGCTTTGACCTTAAAACCACAGAGAGCTCCGTCCCTTGTGGTTTCGACGTCTATGTTCAAAGGCGCTTAGTCAAAATCTAGTGAGACCCTAAATATAATCATTGCCTTACAGAACCAAACGTTTTCTTCATGGGTTTGTTAGTCAAATTAATTAAGATGTCAAAGGAACTGAGATAAAATACTCGTGAGAAGACTGAAATGTACTTTAGGGTTCAAAGGGGTTTCTTGACATGCATTGACATTTATATTTAGGGTATGTAGGGCTTTTGTTCTGTGAAAGCCTTCCGAAAGTCCGGGTATTCTTGAATTTCACTTTTTGTATTACTTACACCGGTAAATTGTTAATAATCTGTGCTTTTACTAACATATACGCTGACATAATAAATATAATAATTAACAAATTTATAATTGTTTTGGATTGGAATATTAGAGATAATATTTACAACATTGTGAACTTTCTATTGGCCCGGTTTTATATTAAGAGATCAGATGGACAGACGAATAGAAAGATATACGGACAGACAAATAGACGAGACTGGTAGACAAATAAATATATAAACTCTTTATTGTTTGTAAATCAAAAACGGAAAGACAAAAGAGAAAACATAAGAAGAATAGTGATAGAGTGCATCACAGAAAAATCATTTTGTAAATGAAATAATTTCTACACATTAAACCCAAAAATATGGTTCTACATAATAAACTAAAGCACTAGAAATAACTACGAATATGATATTTTTGGATATATTATAGCGGCTAGTTCGAAAGCAACTCAAAATAAGTGTTCTAATCTCATGAAGGACATCAATATATACAATTAGACAATAATCTTACAACCCAAGGTCTGCGGTTTAAAATATCATTGGCTATTATACATTGTTATACTCCACTATTTATTCTATTTGTTAACGGTGTAAATTTAATTTGGCGAAGCAGCCCGTATAATCTAGATGACTAAGCTCCTTTGAACATAGACGTCTCGACCACAAGGGACGCGAATCCCAATGGCTTTGGGTCAGAGCAACAGGACGAATTAATCCAACCTTCCTACGCCCGTCGCGTTCATACTAAAGGTTATTAGTGTTTCATTAGGATTCATTTTCCAAAAATATTGTCTATGGATGTAGATGCCAACAGTTTACAAGTGTTTGACTTGACAATTTCACAGGCCTTGGAAAGTTTCAACTCAATATCCGATTGTAGGCTAGAAAAAATCCAATAGCAGTAGTTTATGACAAAGTTATGTGAGCATTCAAGGATGGCTTATCTATAACATTACATAAATTATTGTAATGTCTTAGATAAGTTAGCTATAAGCAGTGTTAATGAATTGGATTAAGACACTTAATACTGGTTTATATACTGAGTTATACGGGTTTGTGTACTAAGTTTTATGTAACTACTAGAAATTTGGTATCATTTTCTTTTCACCAGGAAAACATCTGTACGAAACGTTTACGGCTAAGATATAAAATATTATTCTCAAAATTAAGTGAAATCTATTAAATCTCTTTCATACTTGTACTATAATTGGCCAAATTTATTTAAAATGTGGCCGCCATGGTAGACTTCCCGTATTCTCTGAGTGGATGTGAGTTGATGATGATAACAGAAAAATACTGACGTAGTAACAAATAGCAAGTCAAATTATTATACTGCGGAATTTGATCAAAGATCATACTTAATTTTCAGAATATGTATAGTTTTAGTACACGCTTCAAACACAGCGTTTAATGTCGTTTGATGTGTTCATGAGAGCATAGCGACGATATTTTGGGAATAAATTGAATTCATGACAAAGTTACTTAAAGCTAACGTAAATATTCGCGTTACCACAAAATTAAAGGAGGAAATTAGGGAAAATTTATATTTGCATCAATCATCATCATTATCAAACACATCTAATAATAATGGTAATAACATGGTAATCATCATGGTAATCATAGTACTATCCAATGGGACACCGGCTTGATGATTCTTAGCATCAATTGACTTTAAACTACAGTTGAGTATGATAGACCAGTTTTTGTAGTTGAAGCATGGTTTAATTATAAATAGGTAACTATACATCTGATGAGACTCGGGCAAGATATCAACTATGTTTGGGGACGATTACAAAAGTTCATTAGTGACGGACTTACCGTCAGGTTGACTGGGGGCTCGTTTGCTTAGCCTATACCTACTGTACAATAATTACAATCTACATAGGGTAACCAGAAAAATGGTCATGGCCTCTTGTTAAAAATTTTGGTCTAAATCTTTTCCAAGACGTAACTTTATAACAACTTACGAATATACCTTAATTTGAGTTGTCAATGCCTCGAAATTATATTGTTTCATGTGATAATTAATGTATTTAGTACTAGGTTTCTTCCGCTTAAAAAAAATTGTATAAAGAAAGTGTAATTTATAGTAGGAGAGCTGTCACAATTTTTGGGTAGGTATTTGAGGCAAGCTGAAATCTTGGTCCATACCTCTCCTAATATACCCCAACTCGGAATTGCAGACCTGGCTGGTGAGTAGCGGGTGAGTATAAATTAGATGTTGCCTCAAATATATCTTTTGAAAAATAAAAGAAAAATAACATTAAAAGAAAAACATTTAAAAATTTAGGGGTTCGTTTAGCCCCGCAGCAATGATGTTTGCACGATCCTTGAGTAAAAATACTCAGCAATCAATAAGTTTAACTTAACGCTTAAATATAAATAAATGTTAGTGAATATTTAAGTTACCATCTTAAATAGTGGTTTCTTTCATGACACATAAATAAAATCGCAATCAGTTTGTATAAAGCAACGGAAGTTGTGTCGAAGTTTAAATGGAAAAGTTGTAGTTTCAAACAAGGCGGCCGAAGTGCACTGTTAAAATGTTAAAGTTTATTTTTTTTCGAAACAGTTTTATTCCATGCCGCATGTTTTGTGCTTCTTTAGGTTTTTTCTCCAACAGAAACAAGCTTTTAAGTGCTGCGGCTAAGCGAAGTTTAAAAAAATTAGGGGTTCAAGAAAAGCAATTTCGTGAATGTATTTGATTTTTGCAAAAAATGTTGAAGTCTTTAATGCTACTTAATATACAACTATTTGTGTTTATAATAATAATAAATATATAATAAAAAACAGTAAAATAAATCTGTTTGTTCGGGCTAATC
>DWNR01004774.1:0-10623 GCA_018250455.1 Polygonus leo
ATGTATATAGGTATGAATGTAAGGGATAAGAATTGTGTAGGATAGTCATTTTTGTTACATAATAAAAGTATTTAGTTTAGGGAAAAATTCTTTAAAATGTGGTCTTTCAATATTCTTTTAAAAGTAGGATATGTTTTAGCATCTTTGATATCTTTGGGCAGTTTATTGTAGATCTGAGCCCCTTCATATAGAATATTTTTATTTCCGTATTGTTTAGTCCTAGCGGTAATAAGGGTTATGTTATTAGCTTGTCTAGTCATTCGTTTATGGTGATCAATTTTTTTTGTAAATTTAATTTGTGAATGTATGTCCCTGGTCAGTATTTTCCTTATAAGTATGCATATGTTATATTTGTAGGTTTGGACAAGGTTCATAAGCTTTGTTTCCTGATAAATTTTATTGGTGGGTGTAAAAAAATCATATTGAAATAGAATTTTAATTAGTTTATTTTGCGTTACTTGTAATTTTTGTAAATTTAATTTCGCTGCTGATCCCCATACTTGTATTAAATAATCTAAATGAGGCTTGACGAGACAATTATAAATAGCATTTCGAACATGTTTTGGGAGACATCTTATTATCCCTCGTAGTGCACCTATCAATGAAGATAGCTTGCTACGGACTTTTTCAATGTGCGGTTTCCAATTTAGATGACTATCCAAGACTAAACCTAGATATTTTTCATTATTCACCTTATTTATTATTTCACCATCTATAGTTAAGGGATTATAATGACCTATTTTTTTATTTTTAGCTGTAAAAATTACATAATTTGTTTTTGAAATGTTAATCGTTAGTAGGTTTGATTGAAGCCACGTGTGTAACATATTTAAATCGTGTTGTGCTTTATTTATAACTGTTTCTATAGAATTACCGGAGTAAAATAGGCTTGTGTCGTCGGCGTACAAAGTAATTTCTCCTTTTAGTCCAATTTCATGTATGTTGTTAATGTATATTAAAAATAGCAATGGTCCTAATATTGAGCCCTGTGGGACTCCGCAGGTTATCAACTGAGGCTCACTTTGTTGACCATCGATTTTAACTACTTGGTATCTATTAGTAAGGTATGATTTTAATATTTCGTATGCTAACCCCGATATACCAATGGAACTCAACTTTTTTAAAAGTAGTTGGTGACTAACCGTATCAAAAGCCTTTTTCAAATCAATGAATACACCTAGAGATATATTACGGTTGTCGATTTGTAGTTTAATATTTGTAACTAGATCTACAGTCGCGGAAATCGTATTTGATTTAGGTCGAAATCCATATTGTTTTTTAAAGAGATAATCAATAGCAGTTAGATATGTATTAAGTCGATCATGTAGTATCTTCTCAAATATCTTTGATATCACCGGGAGGACTGATATTGGTCGATAATTTGTAGGATCCATTTTAACTCCAAATATAACTTTAATCTTGTTAAAGTACAGATGAACAAGCACAATAATATTGCGAAACGTCATCTTTCTTGGCAATTCACATCTATTGGACTTTTTTCAAGAATAAGGGCCCTGGCCATTAGACCACTAATTATGCTGAAAATGTATGTCTTATATTAAAAAATACATACGAAGCACTTCATTAGATCAGGTTGTGGGTAGAATTGATGAGCACTTCTCTTATAATATCGCTGCGCTGGTCCACACAGTGGTTTCGGCACGTGATTGTACACTAGATCAGTGGTGGTTGCGAAATTTTTGCACGCATCATGGCTGTCGTGACGGATTACTGTATGTACATTACCCTAAACACAGTAAAAATAAATTATAAAGAAGAAAGACACGTCTGATGATAACTGATCCCTATGGAGCGTACAATATAGTAGGTAAATAATGTATTTGTGGAAGTAGCAAGTACTAAGTATAGGAGACGCCTTTCCTCATTAGCAACCGATCTTTTATCAACTTCTGGGTACACCTGTCTAATATTGAGTTGGTTACTTTATGCATATAGGCAAAAGAGGCTATTTATCATCAGTTTTATTTGCAAAATATTTGTATTTATTACCATAGCATTTAAAATAACCGGCCAAATTTCAAGTGTGTACCTATTGCTGTTCATGAGATTTAGCCGCTGGAAGACGGACAGACAGCGAAATCTTAGTAATACAATTCCCTAGCTATTTTTAGCTAGCAATTTAGGTACAGAATCCTAAAAATGTTGAACAATAGAAGCGTATTATATTTTTTGTAGATTTTGCTGAGCCGCCACGAAAAGAGTAATTCAAATAGAATTTCTAAAAATCAGTAGTGAGTTAATCAAATACCTGTAACCCATTGAGTTTGTTTTGTCTAAAATCCTGTTGGCGTAATTCAGGCTTCAGTTTTTCATAGTCTATAACTTCTTTAGGTGGAAAGTAGAACGTTCCACCTTTCGGACATTCAATTCTATCCTCGACCCAGTTACCTAAGAATAAAATAAAATGTTTACATTACTTTCCGCTATTTAAACACAGTGTCAGGATAATAGGGATTTACTTTACATGTTACATCATATGGTGGACCTTTGATAATATAATCATGTTTTTTTTTGGGTTTCGTAATATCGCTTTACCCGGACAATTATGAATACTGAAAGTTTTCAGTTGGGATGTTCAAGAGTCCTCATGGATTATAGGAGAGTACGTACAAACAAACTCTCCCAAGTAGAACCAGTGACCGCTTTGTAGGTACCCCAACACCCAAATCTTCTTACCCAAATACAAAACATACTGTAGATAGGTGGTAAAATGGTATCACAAGCGTAGTATTCGCATAAAGCAATAATTCTGTTTAGATAGAATATAGATATCCGTGGGAAGCAGTGACCACTTCCACCGAACCTACAAGTCGAGGGCAGATTGTTTTTTTTTGTTTCTATACTATAAATACTAATATAAGGTATAATTTGTGTACCTAACAAAACACCAGTGTTGAAAACCGGTCCAGGCTTCAAGGCATTTGCGATTGCCTCAGCTCGAGTCGGGGATTTAGGACGGGTACTTATTGTCGCCATGTTATATTATAATCATAAAAACAAACTTTCGGAAAAGTACTTAAGATAAATATAAACTAGTGCAAATTAACGGATTTATATTAAAATGTCATATTTGAATATTTTGAACAGTCAAGGTCAGAGATAAGATAAGCAGATTATATTGATGATAGGTAATAAATGTAATTATATAAAAAGTATATGTAAATATAAGTATGATTCCATGAGAGCATATTTCGTCCGAATTACAATAATGTTTTAGATAATAATATATTTTTATTATAATTGACATGCAGTCAGGCTCTTACATAGATATTTTATATACTTGATACTGGTAGTCCCTTAGGTTGGAGTTACCTCTAACTTTTGAATTATTTAAGAGAATAATAAATTTTATTCTTTGTGAAGGCAAAGATAGTGAAGAAAGCTACACGCTGAAGATTTGTGATAAATATATATTATAAAACAACAAATAAAAGGATTTAACAATGTACCAATTCGCATTTGGTCAGCAAGTGGGCTCTAGCTTAAATCCTTCGCATCCTGATGGGAGATCCATATCCAGCATTGGGATGGGAACAAGTAGTGAGATAATATAATTGTTAATTAACTATGTTGTGTGTACCTTGTGCGGTGTGCAAATTCTACATCTTGGTGTACTATTACAAAAATAATCTTCAAAAAAAAAATTCGCAATATTGCAAGCTAATGCAGGTATTATGTAAAATTGTATATAACAAATTGATAATATTAAAATTAACCAATAGGCAGAAAAGTTACTGAATGGAAAAAGGTAATAGAAAGTATTTGGGATCCCTTTTTTGAGGATAGTCACAAAATAGTCCTAGAGTTGCATTATTTTATTATCACATTTTTTGTTACTATTATGTGAACTAAGCTGTGAGCTAACACTATTACCTACTAGTATAACATAATAAAATAAAACTATGGAATCGTTACAAAAATTATAATATTATTATTGGGAGATTATTACTTATTCATATTACATACAATAAAGAAAACTTATTCGATACAAGATTCATGAACACTTTGAAGGCAACTGTTCTATCAATAAATCGCATTTAGTAAAAATATATCATATAAAATTAAATAATGACAACAATAACTTAAACTATAACATCATTAAAGTATTCTCAAGGCCTATTACATATTACAATCACTCATATTCACAGTAATAATCCAGTCAATGTTAATACATTATATTGCATATTTATATTCTATAGACTGTTCGGTTGTACATAAGGATTTTTATGTATTACATTTACCCACATACTTTGTTTATCTACTTTTTGTCAATTTTTTATCACAGTGAAGTGAAGTGGAGGTCTATTATATAATTATGCCATTTTATCCATGTGATTGAACTCATTAGTTCAATCACTAACCCTTTCTTTCTCACTAAAACAATCTTTTTGTAGCAAGAGTTGATGCCAACTACTACCGGCTATACACACAATATAATATTTTATTTTCTAATGGTTATTGCTTCTTTGTTTGGCTTGTTTTAACAGGGGTATTGTTACCAATTAGCACAACTGCTTAGACAGCTTCAATAGTTGTGTTCAGATAGGACACCAATCATGTCTCATGACGACTACAGATGCCCATGGATAGCTGGAAAACTGTGGGCTCCTTTAGTACATTTTTAATTTTTTTTTAATGTTCCACCTGAAACAAAACCTACACGTGTGTTAATCGTCAACTCAGCATTTTAAATATCTTTAGATAATGACAATAGAGAAGATCTGTGCATCATATAAGGTGTAACATTGTAAGCCATAGATTTCATTCTGTCTCCATAGGGAGGGAAAGATTTTGTTTGGGCAATGTCTGTAGCAGTGCATTTAGTTGGTTCTCCAAAGGACCTGCTTGTTGTACGATGTTCTTAACATTTTTTTCCACTTGCAGCAAATCCTGGTTGATAATCTCCATGTTCTGAAACAATAAGGTTATTAGTAAACGCACCAGAAGTAATGCTGATAGTTGAAAATTAATAGTAACTACATTTTAACTGAAGAGATTACAACCATTAATAAGACGAATAGAAAATCAATGAATCTATACGGAGATGTTAAATTTGACGAGATGATTCTATAATGCATAAAATAAATTACTTACTTCTATCATTGATGTGTACAAGTGTTTAAAATTTTTGTCACTGTATCGTATAAAACCACTAACATTAGATTCCGTATCTGATGGCATGGAAGTCATGATGCAAATTTGTGTATTAATAATATTTTCAAGATTTCTTTGTTCACACTGCTCTATGCTTTCAGTTACAGTGCCGAAATTCTGTAATTTTCTGATTGTTTGAATGAATTTGAATGATTGACGGCTTTGAGAAAAAGAGATTATGCAAAATGTCAAACTTTGTTTTATTGACGTAATATGTGCAGTGTTTTCACTTCGCAATTTCATTATTTTTTTTACTTTATATTTCTTATTACATCTAAAAATCTTGCTGTTTTAATACTGTACATTTTATTAATATAATTAAGGCTTGGGTAATTATTTATAAAATCTGACCTTTTTATGTGTTCAATAAGATATATTGCTTTTTATTAAATTTCTAAACGTTCCTTGTGTGTCAGTGTCAATTTTGTTAGCAAAATCATACATTTTTCTTGCAGTAAGCTGGTTGTCTTACAAAGACTAAATCGACCAATCATAGTGTTTTATAACAACCTAAAAATCCTTCAAGAGCTGTTCTATTGGTCAAAGTATCTCATCCGGCTTGCTCGACGACATTGAGAACGATAGGTACTGCAGTGGGACGTAAGAAGCAGACTAAATTTGAATAAAATATAATAAAATGACTTAAAATAGTGAGTAAACGCGATAAATCGTCGAGTTAATTATGTGCGACGGAGTGTACGTAACGCTTGTGGATTTATGTAGTATTACGACATGCATTTTTATTAATATTCCAAACTTATTTGAGGCGAAAATAATCTCTTATTTTTCGACAGAAAAATATTGATTTTGACTTGAATTATTTGTAATATTAACAGATAAGTGGTAAAATTTATAGAGAAATACATTTTTTGCTGTCAGTAGTAGCCTGCATTTCCATACAGGGTGTCGATCATTATTAGTAGATACACTGTTATTGTTATTTTTAGTAATATTTTTCTTTCTATACGATATCATTTCTCATCTTTATCTCACTTCCTACAATGCAATTTGATATAATTACTTAAATATAAAGTTAGGTAGGTTAATTAATATGCTTGTAATTAGACATAATTATTTATTATCTCATACATATATATACATACATATATATCATCATTTTTCGTACATAAATACTTTATTATAACAGAAAATATAACAATCAAATAATCGTATTTAGCACTTATTCGAACTAAGATGCTTAAAATTCAAATGGCTTATATAAACATAGTAAAGAAAAGTACTAAAACAACAATCAAATTTAGCAGCTATTTGAACTAAGATACTTAAAATTCAAATGAGCTAGATAAACATTGTACAAAAGCAATTTTTTGAAGATTACTATTATCATTATATAATTATTTAATTTATTGTCTACTTACTTTAAACAGTATTATTCTATAAATAACAATGTGATATTTGTATGGTTTCTATCATTTTTGTTATGGCTTCTTCGCCTTGAACTTGGATTAGCTTGTTGTCGCATAAATAACTTGCCAACAATGAGATTTATCAATTTATTTTTACAAATATGTATAATCCTGCATATAGTTGGTTGTTATTTTTATAAACAAACCAAAAATACTTTTTTAATTATTTTTTCGTAATATTTTACGTACTATTCTAATCTACTTCCTCAGTATTTCTTATTATAATTGATAGCTTATTATGAGCTGAAAAGGTGTGATAGGATGTGCTTGGTGCAGCATTGAAATTTAAATGATGTAGAGGTCTAACAGGGAAGGCCCTTGTGGAGATCACTACCGGTCCAATATGCAGGAATGTAGTATGGGTTTGATACTAAGCCAGACTGAAAAGAAAATGACTTTGTCCTATTAGGGCCGTATTAAAAAAAAATAACTCAAGATTGAGATCGATCTTGAGTGCGGCTTTTAGTCCATTATCCAGTACTTAAACCGCACTTATGATTGATCTCAATCTTGAATTCACTTTATTAAGACGGCCCTTATTAGTCTGGTTCGTTGTGTATTTGTCTTGTGTGTGTCCATCCACATACCCATGACAGGTCCATGTCAAATGACGTCGTGTGTCACCCACAACACCTGATAAACCTGTGAGGGGCTAGTATATGTAGACAGTTTTATTTATTACGCAATATTATCATTATATTTATTTTATATCTGAATTCTACTTCAATGTAATTTAATTGCATATTCCATTATTTTTAAATTTCTACAAGACAGTGATTTATAAACAACTTGTGTAGTATGTGTCATTAAAAGGTGAAAATTGTCCATTCTTATTTTAGTAAATTTATTAAATGTGGTAACACTTTAATGAATGTGAGGTTTAAGAAGCTAATGTTAAACTGTTCTCATCCACTTATGGCATTGATAACCCAACTAGTTTTCTATTATTAGACAAAGCAGTAGGTAATAATTTGATGGAAGCCTGCCCTAGTTTAATATTACATTGACTGTATTATGAATAAATGAGATATAATAGGTTTTTTTGCTTTATTTAGTAAAGTGGATAAAAAAAAAAAAAATAGAATAAGGGAACATTTTGCTGTTGACACCTCTTAATGTACCTCATCATAATTTAAAGATTTTAAACAACCTAGTTTTCGAGACCCATATGAAGCCCAGGGATTTAATCTCATTAAGTCACCTAATTTTCAAGTAATGTACCTATATTAAAATTTAAGTAACAATTCCTTTAATAGATAAAGAAACTTCCACAAAGGTGTGTGATTTTGCATTAGGTCTCTGTTGTGGACTAAGGCCTAGATCTAGATCCTTATTACTTTGAGTGGTCTGTCTCTACCTGTAGGACATAATAGTCTTGTCATTCATTCTTGGAAATATGTAAGTATGTAATTCCCATAATATAGCTATATAGAAATTTTGAAATAAATAATTTTACTCATAAAATAGATTTCAGTAAAATTGAAAACGAGATATAAAAATGAATTTCAAATTCAAAATGAGTTTGTACACACGCAAATGTGCGACCGGTACCGCGTGTAGTTGTTAAGATGACTTTTTCATTATTTACAAAAATACGACATCACAACCTGTTATTACTACAAATTGTGTTTTCATACATGAAATAAGTTAAAATTGTGCACTTGTGCATAAGTGAATAGCCAGTATTAGGCGTCAGTAGGTCGGCGGGCGCCGGCCGGGCTGGCGTCGCGACGTCGCGACCCTCCCCCTGCTCAGCCCTCGGCTCTGTCAGTCTCATAAGTAGCAACCCCCACACGCTACCACTGACTAGCAGTTCTATTTCAGTCTTTAAATTAGATACACTTAATCGCACGTACAGCCGGTAGCCATTTACTCCCCGAGACAAAATTTGAAACAAATTTTACCACTTACTGCATGTTGTTAAACAGTTAATAAAATGAAAACGGTCCCGTGAAGAGTCATGTCAGAGGAACATGACGTTGCGTGTGCTAGTCGTGAACAAACTGACAATGACGACAATCAGTGTGACGAGAACAGTGGCGTGGAACCTGTGAAGGACTGTGAGGAAACACCCGATGCCATACAACCTAGTGCCAACACGTCCGAAGATGCAAATAGTGCCATAAACGACAAAGAAAGTCTGAATAGTAAAGAAAATGAGAAAGAAGACTTGGATAGTGTACAAAGTACTTCGAAGGGGACCCTTAACTGGACGCTCATAGGGAGAGTCTTTGATGTGACTTGGAATATATCAGCACCCGTGACACCGAAGGATTACTTGGTCATATGTCATGCAGGTGAGTGCTTACTTATAATTCAACTGTATATTATTTTTGATAAGCTGTATAACCTAGGTATTATTTCAACAAAACACGTGGCGAAAAGTTCCAGGTTCGTAACCGGCGAGTGCCAAAATGAAAAGACATTTAAATTTAAGACTCAAATGGCGAGCTCTTTTCATTTTAGATCTACCAATGTAGTGAGTTAATTAATAATGTGCCCGTATGAAACCTTTCCATTAAACGTTATCTGTGGCATAACATAATAAAGCCGACCAGGTGCCTGCAAAAAAATCACGTTGCATGGGAGTCCCACCTAATTATTTATTTTATTCTGTTTTTAGTTAGTATTTGTTGTAATAGCGGCAACATGAACACATCATCATGTGAAAATTTCAACTGTCTAGCTATCACAGCTCATGAGATACAGTCTGGTGACAGACAGACGGACTGACATCGATATCTTAGCAATAGGGTCCCGATTTTACCCTTTGGGTACGGAACCCTAAGAACTCTTCAGTTTCATCATAAACTTAAATTTTGAAATAAGCATTTTTAGTCACATAAAAACATATTTAAAATTGTAGGTAGCAAAGGCTGCCATATATCAACAAAACCGATTGCAATTTGGACACCGTAATTTGGTAATACTTGCCAAAAACTTAATTGCAAGGCGGTTTTTATGCAGACGTACTACTTTTTGAACCTTAAAAGTTTTTGAGTCATGTTTTTATTCGATGCGGCTAATTCTCTTTGTGGGGCTTACGATTGAAGCGTGAAATCTAAGAAAGCTTTTGCCTTCCTCGTGTCCTCACACTTTAATAAAAAAAAATTATATATATTAACTAGCTTTTGCTCGCGACTTTATACGCGTAGAAGTCGAAAATCCTTTGGGGGTAGAATTTCGGAAAAACCTTTCTTAGTGCTCACTTAGATCATGAAAGGAACCCATGTACCGAATTTCAGGCTTTTGGCTTTTGGAATTTTCGGCTGTGCGTTGATATGTCAGTCAGTTAATCAGTTTTGCCTTTTATATATATAGATTAGATTAATTAAAAGAAATCGGCATAATTCCTCTATTATAAAAATAAATTTTCAATATATACCTATATTTTATTTACAATTGCCAAAAAAATATATTAACAAAACTAATAACGTTTATTACAAGATATAAATACCTAATTTTCATCACAATAATTTACGTTTTTGTTGCATTAAATTTAAACATGTAATCAAAAAACATCGTGTAGATAACGAGGCCTACCCTGTAATACTTCATAATCGTCGATCGCCGGTTTGTCGGACGCGCACGGAATGCAGTGAGCACAGAGCCATCTTGCCTGCTTCCCTGACTAGACCTGAGTAGAGGGTGGTCCGAGGCGGGTCCGGCCAGCGCCTCCGGCCGGGCGCCACGGCGGAGTCGCGGATGTGTGCAAGAGTGTTCCCGCGTCTCGGTCACGAGGTGGCGAGGAACAACACGATCAGGTTTTGAATCGATTGGAATCCGACATAACCCCCCGTCGGCTCTTATGGCGGAGGATACCCGTACCGGGAATTCCTGACGTAAAGAAGGTAATAATTCTCTAAAATAATGGAACAACCCCGAACCTATACCGAACCCACAAAAAAGTATTATCAAAATCGGTCTATAAACAAAGAAGCTATGCGCGAACATTCCTAATAAATAAAAAAAATTATACTTCAATTCAGACATCAAAATTTTAAATTATTTTATACTTTTT